>CM053265.1:39775268-40072768 GCA_028583415.1 Protea cynaroides
AGCATACCTATAGGGATGATGTGGACGTCAAAACACGGATCCAAACTGAAAAAAATAGCGGAGTCAAAATGGGAGAGAAATTATGGGGAATGAACCCAGAATCGGATCTTAAAGGTCTGATTTTTGGTCTGGGGGTCGGACAATTCGACCAGGATCATCGACCCTCGGATCGACCCCCAGATCGACCCTCAGCTCTCGGGAATCTGACAGAAAACCAGGGTCGGATACTAAGGGTCGGATACCCATCGACCCCCACATCGACCCCCAGCTCTCGAGAAGAACAAGTCATTCCCAGGGTCGGATACTGAGGGTCAGACATACCACCGACCCCCACCATCGACCCTGCATAGAAAAGATAGTATTTTTCATAAAATTAGCTGAAAATTTGGAATTTTACATCGGTTAGCATGCCTACATGTAGTATAAATGATTGACTCACCTATTTTGATGATTTTCAGGCACCACCAATCTCAGAAGAAAACATGTCTGGACGTAGAGTAACCAGGCAGAGTCGAAATGCAGTTCCACCACCACCTGTGGAGGAAATTAGCCAGGAGACTATATATGCACAAGGAAATCCGCAGGTTGTACCCCCAGGAAATCCAGACCAGGCAAATCCTACCAACTTGCCACCTCCACCACCGGAGTTAGCAACCGTGGTAATGAATCTAGCACAGCAGCTACAACAGATGCAACATGCACAGGCTCAAATGCAAGTTGCAATGGGGATTATATTCCAGGCCGCACATGCTACACCCATGCAGACTGGACAAGCCAGTGCAGCACCAGTGGGTAACCACCCAGCACCTCAAACACCTCAACCACCAGCTACATAGATCCCAGTACCTGGTCCGGAAGCAGCTCAGGTTCAGTATCAGTATCCACAACCTATGTTTGGGGCATAACCCCAAAATCAAATGGATCACTCTCGACTGGTTGAGAGATTTCTGAAGATGAAGCCCAAGGAATTTAACGGTAAACCATCGGATCCGTTATGGCCAGCACATTGGATCGACGAGATGGAGAGAAACATTCTCATGATGACTATTACTGAAGAAGAAAAGGTGTTTTGTGCCACCTTCATGCTGAAAGCCGATGCACACCATTGGTGGAAATCTACCAGGGCATATCTACTGACCAAGCACGCCCTATTGACTTGGGCTATTTATAAAGAAGCGTTCTTTGAGAAGTATTTTCCCCGAACCTTCAGAGATGCAATGGAGAAGGAGTTCCTGAGTTTATATCAGGGCCAGATGTCCGTGGATGCGTATCAACAGCGCTATGAGGAGCTGTTCTTCATTGCACCACTTAGTATGCAAGAGGAAGACACTAAGACCCGTAGGTTTGTCACGGGACTTAGAGGAAGCATCAGAGAGCACATCCTGGGTTTAGAGAAGAAGATATATAATGAACCTGTCCAAATCGCTCGAGTTATCGAATAGAGGCAAAAGGAAGGTTACTTTACACAAAATAGAGGCATAAAAAGACCAGCCAGAAATGCTTATAATGGAGGGAATAACAAAACATTTAAACCTTTCTGTGCCCAAGGCTTTACCGCTGCACCCAAGACCACTCATGCAGCTCAGCAGCAACCAAAGCCAAATACTAAAAGTCCAAGATGTTATAACTGCAATCAAGTGGGACATATGATCAGAGAGTGTCCTAAACCCAGGAAGCCACAACATCAAGGACGAGTTTTTGCTGTTACGTCTGAGGAAGCTGCCGCATCACCCGATGTGGTCAGAGGTATGACCTAAACCTTTAAGTTATATTACAATGTGTAAGCATGTAGACTAAGTTTAAACAAATCACAGGTATCATACCTATAAATGGCATACCCGCCAGAGTTCTCTTCGATTCAGGAGCTACTCATTCCTTTATATCTGTGTCGTTTGGAAAGAAGCTAAACTTACCCATCAAAACATTGGATTACAAACAACTTGTACGGTCACCGATGGGGTTAGAAATGGAATTAGAGAAAGGCTATGGGTCATGTCCAGTTCTCATTGGCGAGAAAACCTTAGATGCAACGATGATCCAACTTGGGATGGCAGACTTTGATGTCAACTTGGGAATGGACTGGTTAGCTCGACATTCTACAAACCTATTATGCGCCGAAAAGAAGCTAACATTTAAAGACAAAGAAGGAGCAGAATTCAGTTTTGCGGGAACCAAACTGCCCCATAAACGCAAGCTCATACTCTCAGCACTAAAGGCTAAGAAGTGCCTTAAGAAGGGGGCAGTCGGGTATCTAGTATCAGTGGTCGACCTAACCAAGGAAGCACCATGAATGGAAGATATTGATGTCGTGTGGGACTATCCCGACATATTTCTAGAGGAACTACCAGGATTACCACCCGACAGAGCCACCGAGTTTGTGATAGACCTTATAACTGGAGCCGCACCAATATCAAAAGCACCTTATAGAATGGCTCCTACTGAACTGAAGGAATTGATAGTGAAACTACAGGAACTGCTGAACAAGGGTTATATTCGACCAAGTATATCACCATGGGGAGCACCGGTATTATTCATAAAGAAGAATGACGGTAGCGTTCGATTATGTATCGACTATCGGGAGCTGAACAAATTGACAATCAAGAATCGATTTCCACTACCATAGATCGATGACTTATTCGATCAGTTGCAAGGAGCGAAAGTATTTTCTAAGATCGACCTTCGGTCCGGTTATCATCAGCTGAAGATTAAAGAGGGTGATATTCCTAAGATAGCTTTCAGGACCTGATATGGACATTATGAATTCTTGGTCATGTCTTTTGGATTAACAAACGCACCAACAACTTCCATGGAACTTATGAACCGGGTTTTCCACGACATGTTGGATACGTCGGTAATAGTATTTATTGATGATATATTGGTATATTCCAAGGACAAAGAAACCCACGTTAAGAATCTAAACGCCGCCCTACAGCGTTTAAGGAAAGAGAAGCTGTATGCAAAATTTTCAAAGTGTGAGTTTTGGCTAAGTGAAGTTGCCTTCCTAGGCCATGTGGTATCCGCTGAAGGAATCAAAGTGGACCCCAGCAAGATCGAGGCTATTGTAAAGTGGGAAGCACCAAAAAGCATTGCAGAAATAAGAAATTTTCTGGGTCTCGCTGGATATTATCGGAGATTTGTGGAAGAATATTCTTGGATTGCCGTACCTCTCACCAGTTTGACTAAGAAAGGTGAAAAGTTTGTGTGGATGGATAAATGTGAGAAGAGCTTCCAGACATTGAAGACCGGATTGATATCCGCTCCGATTCTGACTATTCCTGTCCCAGGACAGCCATTTACCCTATACACTGATGCGTCAGGACTGGGATTACGATGTGTGCTTATGCAAGGAGAACAAGTAATTGCTTATGCCTCAAGACAGTTAAAGATACATGAGAAAAATTATCCCACTCATGATTTGGAGTTAGCGGCAGTAGTATATGCTGTCAAGATATGGAGACATTACCTATACGGAGAGAAGTTCCAGATTAAGTCGGAGCATAAAAGTCTTACTTATTTATTTAATCAGAAGGAGTTTAATGTGAGACAAAGAAGACGGTTGGAACTATTGAAAGACTATGATTGTGATATCCAGTATCATCCACGGAAAGCTAATGTAGTAGCGGATGCGTTGAGCAGAAAGGCGATGATAAAATCTCAAGGGGAGGTTAGTACAACTACAGTTATATGTACTACCGAAATGGTATTCAATCATGACAATGAGCAATATGTGATAGATACAACGGATGGATCAGTCAACCAAGGGTTTATTCATCGGTTTTTAAATATGTTCGTGGCATTGAAAATTATACCGGATATAATGGATGAAGTGAAGACAGCTATCAAATCAGATCCTTATCTGAGAACAGTACAAAAAGATATTGAGAAAGGTAGGACTAACCCTGAGTTCACCTTGGACGAAGAGAAAGTACTGAAATACAAAGGAAGAATATGTGTACCCGAAACAGAAAATGCGGACATTAGACACCGACTGATGAAAGAAGCCCATAGCACCATTTATTCGATACATCTTGGAAGCACAAAAATGTATCATGATCTAAAGAAACTATATTAGTGGAGAGGAATGAAAGCAGATGTAGCTAAGTTCGTGTCTCAATGCCTAAATTGTCAGAAAGTAAAGGCTGACGACAAAGACCCACAGGACTGTTACAGTCGTTACTGGAACCAGCATGGAAATGGGACTGCATCACTATGGACTTCGTCACGGGATTACCACTGACTCCTCGAGTAGTTGACGTAGTTTGGGTGATTGTAGACCGTCTGACTAAGACATCTCGCTTCATACCGATACGACCTCAGTATACACTGGAAAGGTTAGCAAAGCTGTATGTGGATAATATTGTTCGGTTACACGGTGTACCAGAGAGCATTGTATCGGATAGAGATCCCCGATTTACTTCCAAGTTTTGGGAAGGATTGCAAAAGGCTATGGGTATAACATTGAAGTTCAGTACTGCATTCCACCCACAGAAAGATGGACAGTCAGAGCGTACAATCCAGATTCTAGAAGATATGCTATACGCATGTGTAATTGATTTCAAAGGATCATGGGATGAAAAGTTACCACTAATCGAGTTCGCTTATAACAATAGCTATCAGGCTACTATACAGATGTCACCATATGAAGCACTGTATGGCAAAAAGTGTCGAACTCCGTTGCTTTGGAATGAAGTTGGAGAACGTGGTATTGTTGGGAGGAAGAGAATGCTATGCGAAAGCAATACCCTCACTTATTTAATTCAGAAGGTACGTATAATTTTGGGGACGAAATTTTTATAAGTAGGGGGAGTTGTAAGACCTGTATCAAACTAACCCGGTCTTACCACCTTGAACCAGGTTTACCCATCCTTGACGAGATGAATGGACCAAGGGCGTGAAGGAGATCGTGATCCCAGGTATCAAATCGACCCAAAAACACTTAATTTAAAGGGAGGGTCTCATACCCAACAAGGGAGGGTCAGACCCCCCAAGACAGAATGTCAGACCCCCTGTTTTGCAGAAGGGGTCAGACACTTTAGGAAACCAAGGGTCGACGGGATCATCGACCCTCTCATCGACCCTCAGTTGTCGCCAGAAACTGAAATTAGGAAAGTTTCCAAATTTTGATTGGATTCCTTCCAAATCTCAATGGGACTTAGTTTAGAAGTTTGCACCCTATAAATAGGATGTCCCTAAGCCTCTTTCACTCCTTTTACAACCCAAATTGAATTGAGAGAAAGAGAAGAGAAGGAAGAGAAGAAGAAGTGAAGCAAAGGAGAGAAGAAAAGTAAAAAGGAGAAGAGTTGCAGAGAAGGAGTATTCTTCTCAGGTATGGATACTAATTCCATGAATTTCAACAGACCTTAGGTTAGATAAGGATGAGAGTATGATCTCGGGGAAACCCAAACCATCAACCTATGGTTAGGTTTACATGGAAAACCATGGGAGAATACATAAAAGCTATATAGGTGGATGATTCATGGTTCTAGACCATGGAATGTATGTTGAATGGACTGTAGGAGCAAGCCATAGGACCCCAAACACAAAGAATGGACTAAAAGGAGGAAAATTGACCAAAACCCACAGGGGGTCGCACAGAGGGTCGATGACCATCCGACCCTATGTGACCCTGAGTATCGACCCCCAGGGTTCTGGAAGTCCAGATTACGGGAGGGTCGCACCAGGGGTCGGTCATAACTCAGACCCTACCTCCGACCCTCAGTTAATAGAATGGTTTTAAAAATTAGAATAAATTCTAATTAAATTTTATTGACTTTGTTAGTCTTCTAGCAATATAATAGCAATATTAAGGTGATTCTAAAGCTTGGAAGAGTATCTATTAGCAAGCTAAGGTGAGGGAAGAAGACCTAAACTAATTGGTTAATAATAAACTATTTTTATTTTCTTGAGTCCAATACCATGCTTGATTCTATGCGAATATGCTTGTAATGTGCATTCAACATGTCATCCAATATTCCTGCTATTATTGTTCATGCATATTTAATTTTGTTTACTTATAACATGATGATGATGATTGATGCTAGGAATAGGCATGTGAATGTTTGTGTGTGGTTAGTGTGCTTGTTGTGAGTAGGGCATCAGGGGAGGTGTTATGTGGTGTTTGATCCGGGCACTTTAGCTCTATCTCTAACTCAAGTCTTGTGCATTAGCATCTTCGTATCGCCGTTACCTTAGCAGAACTATTGCGACGTAGGGCATCAAGGAGGGTCTCGGTCCTTGAGTCCTATACTCTACCGAGGGGCCTTAGCTCTATCTCTACGGGTGCTCTGAGGGATGCTGAGTAGGCCTTGGATACATTGGTTGACATTAGGATTGGTTAGTAGCGAGCCCCGTTTGCAGCCCTAGCCATCAGGGGTTAATTTGTTGGTATGGAGTTATGCATCGATAAATGTAACCTTCGTTGTATAATGTTCATTATTGGTGTTGTGGGCGACGGTGAGAGTCATCGGGTGTATCCACACTCTCGTGCATAGAGGTGCGGTGGCCACCTATCCTTTTTATAGCACAGTGCAAACGTAAAACCAGACCAAAGATATGAATTGATTGCATGCATATGTATTGTTGCATTGTTTTGTTTGCTCACTGAGCCATGATGTGTGCTCACCCTTCGACATCAAATATTTTTTTTAGTTGATGATGTAGGTACAACCGTTGAAGATTATATAAATGCTCCAGGATACGGGAACGTTGCAGCGGTGGTAGCTGAAGATGAAGTGGATACACATGACATCTCTTGCGAGTGCAACTCATGTGTATTCGATTAGATTTTTAGTTTTATCTATTTGGATTTATTAAAGACATGTATTTGATATTTATTTATTTATGTCTTAGTTGATACAGAATAATTTGTTATTTAAATATTGATATCACAATAGATTCTCAGTTCATTTTATTATAAGACTTCTGCTATTATGTATTTACTCTGATTATGATTCTGGATTTATAGGGTTTAGATAACACGGATATAGCCTACTCGAGATCCTGGTTGAACCTTTGGTTTGTTAGCGGTTCATCACACCATTCTGAATAGTGCAGAATTGGGGTGTGACAATATTGGTGGAGAGGAATGAAAATAGATGTAGCTTAATATGTGTCTCAATGCCTGAATTGCCAGCGGGTAAAGGCTGAAAGGTAAAAACCTGTAGGATTCTTGCAGCCATTACCAGAATCAGCTTGGAAGTGGGACTGCATTACTATGGACTTCTTCACTGGATTACCATTGACTCCCAGATCAGTAGACGTAGTTTGGGTAATTGGGGATCGACTTACCAAAACATCTCGTTTCATTGCCATACAACCTCAATATACTTTAGAACGGTTAGCTAAGCTGTATGTGGATAACATTGTTAGATTGCATGGAGTACCTGAAAGCATGTGTCTGTTAGAGACCCACACTTTACCTCAAAGTTTTGGGAAGGATTGCAAAATGCTATGGGAACTACATTGAAGTTTAGCATGGCATTTCACCCTCAGACTGACGGACAGTCGGAGCGTACTATTTAAATTCTAGAAGACATGCTCCGAACTTGTGTTATTGATTTGAAAGGATCATAGGATGAGAAATTACCATTGATCGAGTTCGAATATAATAGTAGCTATCAGGCTACTATATAGATGCCACCCTATGGAGCACCATACGGTAGGAAGTTTCGAACACCTTTGTTTTGGAACAAAGTCGGAGAGTGAAGAATTGTAGGCCTTGAATTTGTGGAAGAAACTTGCAAAGTTGTTGACATAATCAGGGAAAGAGTTAGAATAGCTCCGAATCGTCAGAAACAGTATACAAATAACCGACACCGTGACCTTAAGTTCATCGTGGGTGATAGAGTATTCTTGAAAATATCACCTATGCAAGGCTTAAAGAGGTTCGGACAGAAAGGAAAATTAACTCCGAGGTACGTCGGGCCATATGAAATTCTAGCTAAGTGCGGGAAAGTAGTGTATCAGTTAGCACTACCCCCATCCATGTCAAGTGTGCATGATGTATTTCATATCTCGTTACTGAAGAAGTACATCCAAAATCCAACACACATCCCAACAGCAGATCCACCGGGTCTAACTAAAGATTTGGCGTTCGAAGTAGTTCCATTTCAAATTACCAGTCGGAAGGTTCAACGTCTTTGCAACCATGACATCTACTATGTTAAAGTTACTTGGAGAGGCCAAGATGTGGAAGAAATCACATGGGAAGAAGAAAATGCTATGCAAAAGAAATATCCTTACCTTTTCAACTCAAAAGTTATGTGCTAATTTCGAGGATAAAATTTATATAAGAGGGGGGGATTTGTAAGACCCATACCTTTTTAACCCAGTCTTACCACCTTGTATTAGGTCTTCCTATCACGGTTGGACCAAGCGGAGCAACTGCATGGTGAAACCACAAGGCTAGGTATGTAATTCGAACCATAAAACATCTAATTCAGACATGTGGTCGCATACCTAAACAGGTGTAGTCGACCACACCTCAGAATGTTGAGACCACTCGAATCTGAGATGTATGGTTACAGTTTTGAGATGTATGGTTGACGGATCATGCGATCCATGTGTGACCACAAGATGGTATTCTGACTCTGAAATTAGGAAACCTTCCTAATCTGAAGGGAAGTTCTTTCTTAATAAAAGTGGGACTTTATATGGATGTTTTCCTGTATATAAAGGACGCCCCTTAGTCTCTTTTACTCTTATAGAACCTAAACTGAAAGAAAGAGAAAGATAGGAGTAGGAAGAGAAGGAGAATTGAAGAGGAAGACTAGGAGAAGGAATTATAGAAAATGCTCTGATTCTGCAGTAAGCTTAAGGTATGGAATCATTCCCTACATTAAATGAATGCCTAGAATAGGTTATGGAGGAAAGATTAATTCAAAGTAAGATCTCAATCCTAAGACCTTGAACAAAACTCTAAGAGATCCATGGAGGGAATCTATCAGAGTGAAGGATGACATGAAAGTATGAATTTTAAACCATAGAACAATCATAGGAATGATAATAATGATAAGCTAAGGAATCAAAATATAAAGGTATTGCATTGATAGTGGAAAAGTCGACCAACACTCATGAGGTCGTAGTTTGATCGACCACACAAGGCACATGTGTCGACCACATGCCCTCAGGAATGTTCCAGGGAGGGTATGGTCGCATCTGTGTAGTCGCATCATATGCAACCACAAGTATTGACCCCACACCCTTGTGTTGCAGAAATTGAGACTACAGGTTTAATCACACCTGCGACCACTCAGCTTCTGGAGTTTTGTTTGATTCTAGGATTGAACCATTGACTACTGTATTTTGACAAACTTGAACCCTAACTTAGAACTTACAAATTCTTATGTTTCCAAGAGGGTGAAGGGTGAGTTAAGAAGCTTTGAGAAGATTAAACGTTCCTAATATGTGAGGGAACAGAACATAAACTAACTGGCTAATAATAAACTGTTTACTTTCATTGAGTCTAATGCCATGATTGATTCTATTCTTGTATGCATGGAATGTACATCTCACATGTCATTCGATATTCTTGCTATTACTACTCATGCATATTTATTTCTGTCTATTTATAATATGATGATGATGATGATGATGGGAATAGGCGTGTGATTGTGTGTATGATTGGTGTACTTGATGCGACTGGAGTATTAGGGGGATGACGTGACATTGTGGTTCATCCTGGTCACCAGACTCTAGCTCTATCTCTACTCAAGTCTTATTCACTAACATCGTCGTATCTCCATTACCTTAGCAGAACTATTACGTCATAGGGCATCAAGGGAGGTGGTCTAGGACCGTGTAGTCTCTAACTTTGCCACGGCACCTTAGCTCTATCTCTATGGACATATTAAGGGATGCTGGAGTGAGGCCTTGAATACACTGGATGACATTTAGGATTGGTTAAATGCGAGCCCAGATTGCAAGCCCTCGCCAAAAGGGACTTACATGTTGGTATGGATAGGGCATCAGGGGAAGTGTTGGCAGTGTTTGATCCGAACACTTTAGCTCTATCTCTATTCTATGGTGGGTGCATGTGGGACGACAATGGTGTTTGATTCATTGGGCGGATTCATACACTCGTGAATAGAGGTGCGGTGGCATCCAATCCTTTCTATATCATATTGTAAACTTAAAAACTTCACCAAAGATATGAATTGAATGCATGCATATGTTTGTTGCATTGTTTTGTTTCCTCACTGAGCCGTGACGTGTGCTCACCCTTTTCGACATCGAATATTTTTAGTTGTTGATGCAGGTCCTACCATTGAAATTACATGAACACGCCGATGTATGGACATGTAGCGCGATAGGTATGGAAGCTATGGAAGGGGCGCATGATCCGTCATGCGAGTGCAATTCATGTATTTTCTATTAGTTTAGTTATTTGGTTATCAAAACATGTGATTGATTAATTTATTTTATTTTATGTTTTGAGTTACATTGGAGGTAATTAGATAATTAATTATTCAATCACTGTTAGATACTTAGTTCATTTGTATTAAAGATTTCTGTTATTATTTATTTACTTTGATTATGCTTGTGAAATGTATCTGGTTTAATCGGATTGGCACAGCCTATACGAGATCCTGGTTGAACCATTAGTTTTTCTTTGACGATTCATTGCACCACTGGTTAGTCTATATTTGGGGTGTGACATCATCAATCATTCTCATTCATGCCTTGTCAAGATGCCATATAGATCTTCAGTGGTCAAACTATCCAAGGTAGATAATTCTTCTAGTGAAGACACCTTTGCATTGTACAACTTGGGCATAGTCCTTTAAAACTTCTTGACAACATGTATCTCCTTTATCTCTTTGCTTAATGCTTTAATTGCATTGGTGATACCATTCACTCTATTGAGATAGAACTCAATGGTCTCTCCTTCAGCCATTCTCAGACTCTCAGACTGAGATCTCAAAATTTATAATTTGGCCTTTTTTATTTTTCTGTCTCCCCCATGTACACTTTTCAGCTTGTCCCAAATTTCTTTCGAGGTGGGATAGCTGATTACTCTGGTAAGCTCATTGCTTACTAGCGATGCCAGAAGAGTTGTGACTACTCTGGCTTCATTTTCTCTTTTCTTCATTTTTATTACGTATTTGTTCTCGTCAGTAGAGTGTGTGTATCCGTTCATTACTGCTAGCCAAACTCCATTGGGCTATCAGATATGCTTCCTTTTTAACTTTTCATACACTGTAATTTGACCCATCAAATAAGAAAATCCTTCTATGCATATGCTGGTCGTTACTGGATGCCATTTCTACTACCTTTCACAACTATATATGTAAGACCCGTGCCAATCTAACCCGGTCTTACCACCTTGAACCAGGTTTACCCATTATGGTCGAGTCAAATGGACCAAGGGCGTGAAGGAGATCGAGATCCTAGGTATCAAATCGACCCAAAAACACTTAAAATAGGGGAAGGGTCGAATACCCAGCTAAGCAGGGTCGGACCTCCCAAAACAAAAAGTCAGACCTCAGTTTTGAAGGGAGGGTCGGACAGCTTAAGACCCTAGGGTCGACGGGATCATCGACCCTCCCATCGATTCTCGGATTCTGCCGAATATGGAAATTATGAAATTTCCTAATTTTTCGATTGGGATTCTTTCCTAATCTCAGAGGGACTTATTTAGGATGTTCCTACCCTATTTAAAGGATGTCCCTAAGCCACTTTCACTCATTTTCACAATCCTAATCGAATTGAGAGAAAGATAAGAGAAGGAAAAGGGGAAGAAGAAAGGCAAGGAAGAGAACTTAGCAAAAAAGAGAAGAATTTCAGAGAAAAAGTAATCTTCTCAGGTATGGATACTAATTCCATGAGTTTCTACAGACCTTAGGTTAGTTATAGTTGAGAGTGTGATCTCGGAGAAACCCAAACCATCAATCTATGGTTAGGTTTTCATAGAAAACCATAGGAGAATGCATGAAAACTATTTAGATAGATTATACAAGGTTCCAGACCATGGAATGAATGTTTAATGGAATGTAGAAGCAAGCCGTAGGACCCCAAACACGAAGAATGGATCAAAGAGAGGGAATTGGACCAAAGTACATAGAGGGTCGCACTGAGGGTCGATGACCATCTGACCCTAGGTGTTCCTGACCATCGACCCTCAGTGATCGGGAAGTTAAGAGTTAAGGGAGGGTCGCACCCAGGGTCGATCCTGACTCCGACCCTATCTCCGACCCTCAGTTAATAACATGGTTTTTAAATTCTGAATAAATTCTAATTAAATTCTATCGACTTTGTTAGGGCTTCTAGCAATACAATAACACTGTAAAGGTGATTCTAAAGCTTGGAAAAGTATCTATTAGCAAGCTAAGGTGAGGAACCAGAACTCCAAATTAAATTGGTTAATAACAAACTGTTTTCTAATTTCTTGAGTTCTATGCCATGCTTGATTCTATGCGAATATGTTTTGTAATGTGCATACAGCATGCCATCCAATATTTCTATTACTTGTTTATGCATATTTACTTTATTGTTTATAACATGATGATGATGATGATGATAGGAATAGGCATGTGCTTGTATGTGTGTGGTTGATGTGCTTGATGCGACCGAGTATCAGGGGAGGTGTGATGAGGACGTCAATAAACGTTAACCTTTGGCGGGTCTCAGCACTTTAGCTCTATCTCTAACTCAAGTCTTGTGCATTAGCATCGTCGTATCGCCATTACTTTAGCAGAACTATTATGTCGTAGAGTATCAGGGGAGGTTGTCTCGGTCCTTGTAGTCTCTGACTCTACCGAGGGGCCTTAGCTCTATCTCTATGGGCATTCTGAGGGATGTTGGGGTGAGGCCTTGGATACACTTTTTGGCATTAGGATTGGTTAGTTGCAAGCCCAGTTTGCAGCCCTCGCTAACAGGGGCTTACGTGTTGGTATGGCACTATATAGGAATAAACGTAACCTTTGTTATATAATGTTCATGATTGGGTGCATGTGAGTTGACGATAAACGTGATCTTCGGGTAACGTCACACACTCGTGTATAGATGCGGGGTCAATAAACGCGACCTTTGACTACCTAAACCTTTCTATTGCATACTGCAAACTTATATATCAGACCAAAGATATAAATTGATTTTTGCAAGCATATGTATTGTTGCATTGTTTTGGCTACTCACTGAGCCGTGATGTGTGCTCACCCCTCGACGTCGAATATTTTTAGTTGATGATGCAGGTTATACCGTTGAAGATTATATGAATGCGTCTGCGTACAGGAATGTGGCAGCGATGGAAGGTGAAGCTGAAGTGGATACACACGACTCCTCTTGCGAGTGCAACTCGTATGTATTTGATTAGATATTTTATAGGTTTCTTTATTTGATTTATTAAGACATGTATTTGATAATTAATTATGTCTTAGTTGAAAACAGAATAATTTGCTACTAAATTATTAATATCATTGTAGTTTCTTAGTTCATGTTACTATAAGACTTTCGCTATTATGTTTTTACTCTGATTATGATTATGGATGTGCGTGAGTTTGGATAACGCGGGGATAGCCTATTTGAGATCCTGGTTGAACCATTGGTTTGCTAGCGGTTCATCACACCATTCTGAACAATGCGGAATTGGGGTGTGACAATATATACCCAAAACTATTAGTCTTCTTCCCTTGAGAACTCAACTCTGATACCAATTGTGATTCTTAGGTTGACACTAAGAGAGGTGAATTAGTGACCTATAAAAAATCCTTTTCTAAACTTTGAAGCCTACCCAGACTAGGTTAACAATGCTGCCTTGAGCTGTTTGTCTATACTTTGTTACCTTGAGCTGACTAGGTACACGATGCTGCCTTCAGCTGACTAAGAAGCTTGTTCACACACTTGTTCATATAAACACATTTCATGTAACAAACTATGATACACAACTACAAGCAACAGTATCCAGTGGCTTGGCCTACCCAGTGTGTACACCCAGCTTGCAAACCATGCACTTCATATACACAAAACACATATACACATCCACATGACAAAGTATGTAACATGGTTCACTAATACAATCACTGCAGATCTGTCAGAAAGAAGAGGGAATAAATGATGGCCTTCCGATCTATCTTCATCGCGTCAGTATATTTGGCTTCAACTTAAACCATTGGATTCGAATCCTCTATGCTAATGCCTCGTAGATGAGCAACACCAATCACTGCAGCCACTTAATGTGATGTGGTGCATTACATTACACTGCACCCAGCCAATCCACATGTGAGTGGGAGAATCTGAGTCCGTCGGGAGAGTAGCACTCGAGCCTGTCTTTTCTTAGCCATCTAATAAGAATCTGGTGTATGTGGCTCAATTCTAGCCGTTCATTTCGTATCCCCTACTTTTTATATCCTCAAAATGCCCTTGAACAAGTCCCAGAAGGACCTCTGTAATTGGCTTTTTGTTAAAACTCGACTGAGACACTAATAATTACTTGGGGGACTAACCAAGAGTCAAACGGGTGGGGCGCACCCCACTACCTATGCTACTGAGCTCGTTGTGCACACACCCAGCAAGCATGCCTTGCGGGCTTGTGGGGCTTGCTGCCTTACAGGCTTACGGGTATTGCTGGCCATGTGCCATGTGGCTGTGGCATGGCTGTTGGGTGGCCTTGTTGCTTGGCTTTCTTGTTGTGCTGCTAGGCACATGGCTTGGCCTTGGCCTAGGCCTACTGAGTTCGTACCACGGCTTCTGGCCTAGCCACATTACGTGGGACCCACCTAGTACCCACCCACTCTCTCTCTTCCTTCTCTCTCTACTTTCTCTCTCTTATTTCTTTTACTCTGATTCTTCTGAGATCTTTCTGCTCAACTGCTGATCTTGCTCATTAACTACTATCAGTTCACCAACCTAGTCACCATGTCTGTTAGTGGGACTTTAGTAGGACACCTACAGATACTCTCTCTTTGTTTTTTCTCTAGTTTTTCTCTCCTTATCTTTACTCTACATTTCTGCCAATGCTTTTACTTTCCAACTGCTAATCTATCATTAATTGCTATCACTGCATGTTACTCTCCACAACTACTATGCCGTACCCTTTGTAAGACCTCAGTGGGGCTAGTGCCACCTTAGTAGGGCCCATACACACTATCTCTCCTTTATAGCCCTAAGCAAGTATCCTAGACACAACCATGCCAACTGAGACTCTACCTACTATCCAAAATAGCTCAGAATATGTTGCCAACAATAACAACAACTCAACAACCTTGCCAAGGTTCCAACACATTTGATTGCCTTAAGTGCTGAAAGGAACAACTTCTTTTCTTTGTCCCCTTTTCTCCCTTGAATTTGAATATTTCCCCATTTTCATCTCCAAATTTCAACTTTTTCTCCTAACACTGGAGACTAGCCTTATGTTGTGACAACCAGTCCATTCCCAATATCATATCGAAGTCTGACATCTTTAGATGAATTGGATTTGCCTTTATACTTTTACTCTCAACTAAGACTGGACATGGTCCATGGTATTCTTTAAGTACTACCTCTATACCAAGAGGTGATTGCACTATTAATAATGTCTATGGTCTTAGTATCACCACCAATCTTTTCCCCAAAGGACTGAGATACAAAGGAATGGGTGGCTCTTGAATCAAAAAGTACCCTAGGTGGTATCCCCGCTACACTAACAGTACCTATCACCACATCTGGTGATGCTTTGGCTTCCTTTACAGATACTGCATAAACCGTCCTTCGTTGAGTTGCTTTAGGTAGGGCTAGACAGGTGCTAGCATAGTGTCCCATTTGTCCACAGTTATAGCACTTCACATTTGTAGGTTCTAAAACTAACATGCGATTATCTGCAATACAGCCTTAATTGCTGCAAGTTTAGCTATGGTCTGATTTGTCTAGAAAGTCTTGTTTGAGGCTCTACTACCAGCGAAGTTAGCTGTCCTCTTGTTGCCTCCCTTCTGAGCGAAGTAACTATCTCTTAAACTGGCTTCGATGACCTTGGTTGTTTAGATAGCATCTGAGTAAATCTCCTTTCTAAAGGCATCCACTGTGGCTCGTATGTTACCCCTCAATCCCTTGGTAAACCTTCGAGCTTTGGTAGATTCTTCTTTCATGCTCAGTGGGGCAAAGTAGAAAAGTTCTACAAACTTGTGCTGGTACTCGTCCATTATTTCCTATCCCTATGAAACATTGAGGTACTCCACCTCCATTTTGTCCTTGAAACTTTTGGGAAAATACCTGTCAAAGAAAGCCTCCTTAATGATTTCCCAAGTGATATGAGGGTGCTTCGCAGTTAAGAGTGGCATTGTGGAATCCTACTAAGTATTGGGTTCTCTTTCCAGTATATAGGTTGCACATAGGATCTTCTCATCTTCAGTGCATATCATCATTTGAAGTGTCTTCTCTATGGACTTGATCCATATGGAAAGCTACAATGGGTTTATCTTGACTCCGGTAAACTTCAAAGGTTTCCTCTTCATGAACCTCTTAATGGTTCAAAACCGATTATAATGTGGCACTGGAGGAAGTGGTGGCAGATTCTGATTTGCCACTTGATTCCAGTTATGTTTATTAACTGCTCTATTCAATCCTGTAGATGATCTAGACTAGTTCATCATGTTTCCTCTAAGTAGTGATACAGTATTGTTCTTATTTCCTTGCTACCCAACTGCCTGTGTTGTGAGTACTGGGGTCAGAAGGGTTTTTAGGTCATCTAAAAACTTCTACTTACTAGCATCGACTACCCTTTGTTGCTCTTGGCTCAAGGTGAGGGCCACATTTCTTACGATAGTAGGGAGGTTATCAAGGGTGACTTCAGGTGGTGGGGGAACACATTCTAGTTGAGAGGACCCTCTCACATGAGGGGTCGATGGCTGAGTTTCATCTCAATTAGACATGTTGCCCAACCCATCTCTAGGTGGTGGGTTCTCATCATCGTTATCACGTGGGGTGTTATGGCCATTTCAACCTATTTGATTCCCTAAAACAGCACTAGTACGGTTTGCAACATGTCTTATATCAAATGATACAAGTGATGAATAACAGAACATGCACAAAAATGGCATCCAACACATTCAAGAGTGCTCACAATTTCAAAATCATATGTATCAATTATAATTTGTTCAATTTGTATATCTGGGGTCGACTGGTTCTGGCCGAGATAGGGTCCAAGGGCTTTATGGGGCTTTCTGGAACCTATCGATCGATGCGTCAGTCATTACAAGCATGTGTCAGACTATCCATTCGGATTCTTCTAGAATGTCAAAATTCTAGTTGGATGTTGTGCCGGTCGTTACGCCGGACTTTACTTCACTCGGGTTTCACAATCGATTGGGGGATTTTCATCCAACTATAAATTAAAACATGATTATTTCTCTCATTTCTCCTTGCAACTTTGGCTTTAAGAGAGAGGGGGCTCTAATTTCGCCTCTAGAAACCTTGTTCTCACCTCCGAGTACTTCTTTCATCGATAATTTCTTTACCAACTTCCATTGGCATGGATTCAAAGTATGATTTCTCTTCTCTTCAATTGAAATTCAGTTCCTAGGGTTTGGAAAATGATGTAAAGGTTTCCTTTGAGTTCTTTTTGGAGTTTTGTCACTCCATTCTTATGAGCAATTCAAAATTACTTGAATACCTCAAAACCCAAGGTTTATTACATCATACTTAATTTATTAAGCAAGTTCTTAGAACAACATCTGCTCTAAGCTGTACTATGTTTGCTTAATGCAGACCACCTCTTGCAAGGAAAACCACTATAAGCTTGCCACGGTGCAGTGACCCACTGGAATTTGATGAGCTGCCATTTATTTCCTTAGAGGCTCAACAAGTATCCTCGAGGTTTGAAAAGAAACTGGTCCAATCAGGTTGATGTGTACTATTTGACGAGTTGGAATAGTTCAATGTTAAGGCCACATTCGATGCTATGGGATGATCTCCCATGTTAGAGATTGACATCACCAAGGGGTCCGACTTGGTACAGTTTTCTACTGCAACTTACATGTGATAGGTTTTCTACTGCACCTTACATTCTTATGCTGACCATGATTATGGCTTCAAAAGGTACTGGATCTTCAAACCTTTCTTACGGCAAACTACTCAGTCATCTCTTCTCACTTTTGGGAATTGACATACCAGATTTTGATGCATATGAAGTGATAGTGGCATCTACGTTTGGATGGTACACCATCTCTAAAATGCATCTGGATGAGGTGGTTCTCTCTGACGATGAGCTAGAGGCTCATCCTCATCCTGGAACATTAGCAGATGAAGAATTTAAGGATGAAATAGAGAACAATGCATAAATAGGCGCTGAGACTGAAGGTAGAAATCAAGCAAATCCATCTTAAACTCCCGTTGACATGAATGCCATGTTGGCCAAGCTACACAGCATTCGGCATCACCAGAGGCAGTTTGCACAATTTATGGAAAATAATTTTAGGCAAGTACGGCATGCCCAACCATTGTTCTCATCTCAACTCCTCACAATGCAAGAAGCCATGTTAACGTCAGGTATAATGTCTAAAAATGACATTAAGGGTGCGGCAACTGCATCACGAGTGAAGACCTACTAGTGAGTTCATAAGTCCCCACCATCGGATTTTGAGTAATCAGATGATCTCCACATTCCTACATTATTGTTTTAGAACTATGTCTTATTTTCCTAATCAAGTTGTGATGCTTAATCTCTAGTCTTTCCCTAGCACATTATATTATTTTGTTAGTTGTCACACAACATACTTATTTATTTCATATTTACTAGTTATGATTTTTAAGCTTTTATTAGCCTATTGCTCTGGTTACAATAAAAGGGTTGTAGCATTGTCTTGGTTGGCATAGTGTAAAAGAGCTTATTGCTCTAATACCAAACCTATCACAACCAATATAAAAAAATTTTGGGATACGACTGGATCAACACAGTAGTTTAGATGTGATCCCACCAGGACCTCATAAGTAGTGCACACACATACCCACCACATACCAACACAATGGCACATATACAATCCAGAGTAATAAATAGAAAAAGATAACAAAATAACCATGAGCTCTCTATTTATAAATTCCAATAATAATACCATTATGTTATATCCTTTTTAAGTTTTGTTCACCAACATTCACCAATCAACTAAATAAAAATATTATTGCCCTATACCTACGGGCTAACTAAATGAAATCTAAATAAAAGAAAACAAATAAATTATTTATTGCTTCAGAAACTCTTCATCAAGAATATCTATCCAGCAAAGACACATACGTCACATTCGTAGTCCATGTCGTGTACTTCGTCTTCGAATGGCATCCCTTTTAATTGGGCCAAGTAGGAGATCGCAAGCACATTCAGATAATTAACAACAGTAGTACTTACAATATCATCTAAAAAGAATGGTGTATGTCACAACCCAATTTTGAACCAACTAGAATGGTGTGATGAACCGTCTATGATCCAACAGTTCAACCAGGATCTCGAATAGGCCGTGTCCCTTTACTAAAATCATTTACATCCACAACAATAATCAAAGTAAATAAACAATAGTGGAAGTCTTTAATATTAATGAACTGAGTATCTAATAATGATAACATAAATAAAGTATCCAATTACCTCCAAAAGACTAAGACATAAAATAAAATAAATTAATCAATTACCTGTTCTGAATAATCCAACAACTAAAACTACTCAAAAACACATGAGTTGCACTCGCACGTCGAATCATGTGACTCCATTATAGTTTCCACGTCCATCGCTGCAACATGTCCGTATATCGGAGCATTCACATAATCTTCTACAATAGGACCTGCATCATCATGTAAAAAGATTCGACGTCGAAAGGGTGAGCACACATCATGGCTCAGTGAGCAAACAAAACAATGCAACAAACATATGCATGCATTCAATTCATATCTTTGGTTTGATTTATAAGTTTGCAATGTGCAATAGAAAAGATAGGTGGCTGCCACACCATTATAAATGAGTGTGTAAAGCTGTCCAATGGATCAAACACCATTGCCATCCCACATGCATCCATCATGGAATAGTGATAGAGCTAAAGTGCCCAGATCAAATACCGCATGACACTTCCCCTGATGCCCTACCCATACCAACACGTAAGCCCCTATTGGCGAGGGCTTGCAAACTGGACTCTCAACTAACCAATCCAAATGTCAAACAGTGTATCCAAGGCCTCACCCCAGCATCCCTCAATATGTCCATAGAGATAGAGCTAAGGCCCCCCAGCAGAGTCAGAGACTACAAGGTCCGAGACCCCCTCCCCTGATGCCCTACGATGTAATAGTTCTGCTAAGGTAATGGCGATACGACGATGTTAGTGGACAAGACTTGAGTAAAGATAAAGCTAGAGTATAGTGACCAGGATGAACCACAGTGTCACGTCCTCCCCCAGATACCCCACTCGCATCAGGTACACTATCCACACACATACATTCACATGCCTATTCCTAGCATCATCATCATGATCATGTTATAAATGTACAAAATTAAATATACATGAGCAGTAATAACACGAATATTGGAGGACATGTGAAACGCACATTACAAGCATACAACCATAAAATCATTAATGGCATTGGACTCAATAAGTAAAATAGTTTATTATTAGCCAATTAATTTAGGTCTTGTTCCCTCACCTTTGGTCGATAGTAGTTCCTCGTTCAAGCTTTGTAAATCACTATTAAACCACTTGGAAACCTAATAAATTTATAGATTTTAAATTAGAATTTATTTCTAGCAATTTAGACTAACAGAAACTGAGGGGTTACAGGTGTGGCAGCACCTGTGGTCTTAGTTTCTACGACCATGGGGTGTGTGGTCGCAAGGTGTGGTCGCATATCCAACAACCACACATGCGACCACACCCTCCCGGGAACTTCCCGAGGGCATGTGGTCGTAATGTGTAGTCGAATATCATGCGACCACACATGCGACCACATCCTTCCCAGACTTCCCAAGGGTGTGTGGTTGAATATGTGTGTCTCGTGTAGTCGCATATCATGCGACCATACATGCAACCACACATGTAATGGTTGACTTTTTTACTCTCAACTCCATTCCTTCATGTTTGGATTCCTTGGCTTGTCATTATGGTCCTTCCTATGATTTTTCTGTGGCTCAGAACTAATATTTTTACCTAATCCTTCATCCATATAAATTCTTTCCATAGATTCTCTTAAAATTTATCCATGGATTGATTATTGGGGTCTCACTTAAATCCCTATCTCCTTCATGAACTATTATAGGCATTCAATTGACATGGGGAATATTTTCATACCTTAAGCTTGTTGAAGATTCAGAGTTTTCTGTGAATTTTCCTCCTCTTAGTCTTCCTCTTCAATTCTCCTTCTCTTTCTCTTCTTCTCTTTCTTTCACTTTCAGTTTGAGTTCTAAAAGGATGAAAGAGGTAAAGGGACGTCCTATTTATAGAGGAAAACCCTCCATAATAAGCCCTACTTAGTTTTGGAATGAACTGTCACAACTCAATTTTGCACTATTCAGAATGGTGTGATGAACCGCAAATAAATCAACGGTTCAACCAGGATCTCTAATAGGCTGTGTCCGTTGAAAATAAAACCATACACATCCACAATCATAATCAGAATAAATACACAATAGCGAAAGTCTTAATAATAAATGAACTGAGGAATCTAATTATGATAATCATAGATAAAGTATCAATTTATGTTGTATCGACTGAGACATAAGTAAATAAAATATCAATTATATTTCCTTAATAAATTCAAATGGAAATCTAATCGAAAATGCATGCATTGCACTCGAATGAGGGATCATGCGTTTCCACGAAGTCTTCAGCTTCCATTGCAGCGACGTGCCCGTACATAGAAGTATTCATATAGTCCTCCACCGTAGTACCTGCATCATCAACTAAAATATTTGACGTCGAAAGGGTGAGCACACATACGGCTTAGTAAGCAAACAAAACAATGCAACAAACGTATGCATGCATTCAGTTCATATCTGTGATCTGGTTTATAAGTTTGCAATGTGCTATAGAAAGGTTCGGTGGCCACCTCAGCTCTATACACGAGTGTGTGAATCTACCCAGTGAAAATGGCACTGTCGTCCCACATGCACCCACCATGCACAATATACATCCCATGAAAACGGCATGGCTGTACTGGTTGCCTACACCAACACATAAGCCCCTGCTGGCGAGGGCTTACAAACTGGGCTTGCAACTAACCAATCCTAATGTCAAACAGTATATCCAAGGCCTCACCCTAGCATCCCTCAATACATCCATAGAGATAGAGCTAAGGCCCCCCGACAGAGTCAAAAACTACACGGTCCGAGACCACATCCCCTGATACCCTATGACGTAATAGTTCGGCTAAGGTAATGGCGATACGATGATGTCAGTAGACATGACTTGAGTAGAACCATGGCACAATATACACCCCATGAAAATGGCATGGCTGTACCGGTTGATACCATCCCCTACCCGCACCATATACACTAACCGCACACATACATTAACATGCCTATTCCTAGCATCATCATCATCATCATGTTATAAGTAAACTGAATTAAATATGCATAAACAGTAATAGCAGGAATATTGGATGACATATTGAATGCACATACAAGCATATACGCATAGAATCAATCATGGCATTGGACTCAAGAAATAAAAATAGTTTATTATTAGTTAATTTGTTTAGGTCTTCTTCCCTCATATTTGCTTGAGTGTTGATCCTCTTTCAAGCTTTAAGACCACTTTTATATCGATAGGAAAACCTAACAAGTCGATAGATTTTGGTTAGAAGTCATTTCAGCATCATTAGGCTTGTTTTTAAGCACGGGTCGCAGGGTGGGTTGCAGGTAGGGTAGCAGTCTACATCGACCCCCAGGGTAGGGTCGATGCTAAGGTCAGATGTTCCATCGACCCTGGGTGCGACCACCCCTATTCTGGACTTCCCGAATACAGGGGGTCGATCCTGTGGTCTGGTAGGGTCGATTCCCAATCGACCCCATGTGCGACCCCCCCTGTGGGTTGAGTCGAGATTTTCATCCTACAGTCCATTCTTTCACGTTTGGGTCCTATGGCTTACTTCCACAATCCATTCTAGGCTTGTTCTATGGCTTAGAACACTAGGTTTCTTCCTTACCTTGTCTACCATGATTTCTCCATGGATTTCATCGAAATCTTCCCATGGGTGTATGATTTGGGTTTCTCCTAGACCATACTCTCTTCATGAACTATTCTAAGGTCTTAGATTATCAAATAGAAGGCTTGCCCATACCTTAGGTTGGCTGAGATTCAGAGATTTCTCTGAATTCTTCAATTAGGTCTTCTTCTCCAACTTTACTTCTCTTTTTCTTCTCTTCTCTTTCTCTCACTCTCAATTAGGGTTTCAAAAGGAGTGAAAGAGGTTTAGGGACATCCTATTTATGGAGTAGAATCTCTAAAAATAAGTCCCATTGAGATTAGGAAGGAATCCCATTGAAATTTGGAAAGTTTCCTATTTGCGATTTCTGTCGGCAAACAGGGGGTCGATGAGGGGGGTTAGAGATCCTGTCGACCATCAGTTCTGAAGTTGTCCAACCCCCAGTGAAAAATCAGGGGTCTGACTTCTATGCGAGGGGGGGTCGACCCTGCATACCTAAGTATGCGACCCTGCCCTCTAATTCACTGTTTTTGGGTCAGTTTAGTACCTGGTTTCGCCATTTCCTTCACGCACTTGGTCCATTTGGCTCGACCATGATGGGTAGACCTGGAACAAGGTGGTAAGACCGGTTAGTTCGATACAGGTCTTACAACTCCCCCCCACTTATAAAAATTTCGTCCTCGAAATTGTTTATACCTTCCGAGTCAAATAGATGAGGGTATTGCTCCCGCAATGGATTTTCTTCTTCCCATGTAATTTCTTCTACATCCCTACTTCTCCGGGTGACCTTCACATAATAAATGTCACGGTTGCCTAGTCGTTGCACCTTTTGGCTGGTGATTTCAGTTGGTGCTACTTCAAACGTCAAATCTTCAGTCAAATCAGGTATATCTACTGTCAATACGTGCGTTGGGTCTCTGACATACTTCTTTAATAAGGAGATATGAAATACGTCATGCACACTTGACATATTTGGTGGTAGTGCTAACTGGTAAGCCACTTTTCCACGCTTAGCTAGAATCTCATATGGTTCGACATATCTCGGACTTAATTTCCCTTTCTGTCTGAACCGTTTCAAACCTCGCAGAGGTGACACTTTGAGGAATACCTTATCACCTATGGTGAACTCAAGGTCTCAGCGTCTAGTGTCTGCATATTTCTTTTGACGATTCTGAGCCGTTCTTACTCTTTCCTTGATAATGTCGACTACTCGACAAGTCTCTTCAGCAAATTCTGGTCCAACAATACAACGTTCTCCAACTTCATTCCAAAACAAAGGAGTTCGACACTTCCTGCCATACAGTGCTTCATAGGGTGACATCTGTATAGTAGCCTGATAGCTATTGTTATAAGCGAACTCAATCAGGGGTAACTTTTCATCCCATGATCCTTTGAAATCAAATTACACAAGCTCGGAGCATGTCTTCTAGAATCTGAATGGTGTGCTCCGACTATCCGTCTGTCTGAAGATGGAATGCAGTACTGAACTTCAATGTTGTACCCATAGCTTTCTGTAATCCTTTCCAAAACTTTGAAGTAAATCGTGGATCTCTGTCAAACACAATGCTTTCAAGTACACCATGTAATCTTACAATATTATCCACATACAACTTAGCTAACCTTTCCAGTGTATACTAAGGTCGTATAGCTATAAATCGAGCTGTTTTAGTCAGTCTGTCTACAATCACCCAAACTGCCTCAACTACTCGGGGAGTCAATGGTAACCTTATGACGAAGTCCATAGTGATGCAGTCCCATTTCCATGCTGGTTCCGGTAATGGCTATAACAGTCCTGCTGGTCTTTGTCGTTCAGCCTTCAGCTTCTGACAATTTAGGCATTCAGACACGAACTTGGCTATATCTTCTATCATTCCCCTCCACTAATATAATTTCTTTAGGTCATGATACATTTTCGTACTTCCAGGGTGTATCAAATAGGCAGTGGTATGGGCTTCCTTCATTAGTCGATGTCTATTGTCCAAACTTTTTGTTTCAGGTACACATATTCTTCCTTTGTACTTCAGTACCCTTTCGTCATCTAAGGAGAAAGCAGGAGTAGTCCTACCTTTTTCGATGTCTTGTTGTACCGTTCTTAGATAAGGGTCTGATTTAATCACTGTTTTCACTTCATCAAGTTTATCAGGTACAATCCTCAATGTGACGAACATATTTGCAAATCGATGGATAAACCCTTGGTTGGTTGATTCCCCTGGTGCAACTATCACAAACTGTTCATTACCATAACTAAATACTTTTCCAGTAGTACACAGTGCAGTAGTGGTGCTAACCTCTTCTTGAGATTTTATCATTGCCTTTCTACTCAGTGCGTCTGCAACCACATTAGCCTTTCCCGGATGATACTGGATATCACAATCATAGTCTTCCAATAGTTGCAGTCATCTTCTTTGTCTCATATTCAACTCCTTATGATTAAAGAGGTAAGTAAGAATCTTATGATCTGATTTAATCTGAAATTTCTCTACCTACAAGTAATGTCTCCATATTTTGACAACAAGTACTACGGTTGCTAATTCCAAATCATGAGTGGGATAGTTCTTCTCATGTGTCTTCAATTGTCTAGAGGCATAAGCAGTTACTTGTTCTCCTTGCATAAGTACTCTAAGACCCGTATGGAACTAACCCTGTCTTACCACCTTGAACCAGGTCTACCCATCATGGTCGAGCCAAATGGATCAAGTGCGTGAGGGAGATCACGATCCCAAGTATTAAACTGACCCAAAAACACTAAAATAAGGGGGAGAGTCGCATACCCAGCAAAGCAGGGTCGGACCCCCCCAGTATAAAAGTCAGACACTGAGTTTTTAACCGGTGGTCGGACATTTTAGAACCAGGGGTCGATGGGATCTTCGACCCCCTCATCGACCCCCAGTCTGCCGACAGAAACCGTGAATTAGGAACTTTCTAAATTTCAATGGGATTCTTTCATAATCTCAATGGGACTTATTTTGGGAGTTTCTACTCTATAAATAGGACGTCCCTAAGCCTCTTTCACTCCTTTTAGAACCCTAATTGGATTGCGAGAAAGAGAAGAGAAGGAGAAGAGAAAGAGAAGAGAAGGAAAGTGGAGAAGAAGATCAAAGAGAAGGCTTTAGAGAAACAAGCATAATTCTCATGTATGGATAATTGGTTGTCACACCCCAATTCTGCACTATTCAGAATGATGTGATGAACCGCTAATAAACCAACGGTTCAACCAGGATCTCAAATAGGCTATCTTTGCGTTATCTAAACTTACACACATCCGTAATCATAATCAGACTAAATACACAATAGCGGAAGTCTTATAATAACATGAACTGAGAAACTAAGATGATATTAATAATTTAATAGAAAATTATTCTGTTTTCAACTGAGACATAAATATTTAAGTACCAAATACATGTCTTAATAAATCCAATAAAGAAACCTATAAAATATCTAATCAAATACACACGAGTTGCACTCGCAAGAGGAGTCGTGTGTATCCACTTCAGCTTCAGCTTCCATCGCTGCCACGTTCTCGTACGCAGACGCATTCACATAGTCTTCAACGGTATAACCTGCATCATTAACTAAAAATATTTGACGTCGAGGGGTGAGCACACATCACGGCTCAGTGAGTAGCCCAAACAATGCAACAATACATATGCATGCAAATCAATTTATATCTTTGGTCCGGTTTAAAGTTTGCAGTATGCAATAGAAAGGTTTAGGTAGTCAAAGATCGCGTTTATTGACCCCGCCTCTATACACGAGTGTGTGATGTCACCCGAAGATCACGTTTATCGTCAACTGACATGCACCCAATCATGAACATTATATAACAAAGGTTACGTTTATTGCCATATAGTGCCATACCAACATGTAAGCCCCTATTAGCGAGGGCTGCAAATCGGGCTCGCAACTAACCAATCTTAATGCCAAAAGTGTATCCAAGGCCTCACCCCAGCATCCCTCAGAATGTCCATAGAGATAGAGCTAAGGCCCCCCGGTAGAGTCAGAGACTACAAGGACCGAGACCACCTCCCCTGATACTCTACGACATAATAGTTCTGCTAAAGTAATGGCGATACGACGATGCCAATGCACAAGACTTGAGTTAAAGATAGAGCTAAAGTGCTGAGACCCGCCAAAGGTTAATGTTTATTGACGTTCTCATCACACCTCCCCTGATACTTGCTCGCATCAAGTACATCAACCACACACATACAAGCACATGCCTATTCCTATCATCATCATCATCATCATGTTATAAAAAATAAAGTAAATATGCATGAACAAATAGTAGAAATATTGGATGGCATGCTGTATGCACATTACAAACATATTCTCATAGAATCAAGCATGGAATAGGACTCAAGAAATAGAAAACAGTTTTTGTTATTAACCAATTTAGTTTGGAGTTCTGGTTCCTCACCTTAGCTTGCTAATAGATATTTTTTCAAGCTTTAGAATCACCTTTACAGTGTTATGATATTGCTAGAAGACCTAACAAAGGTCATATAATTTAATTAGAATTAATTCTGAATTTAAAAACCATGCTGTTAACTGAGGGTCGGAGGTAGGGTCGGAGTCCTGATTGACCCTGGGTGCGACCCTCCCCAGATTCTGAACTTCCCGAACACTGAGGGTCGATGGTCAGGAACACCTAGGGTCGGATGGTCATCGACCCTCGGTGCGACCCTCTGTGCACTTTGGTCCAATTCTCTCTCTTTGATCCATTCTTCGTGTTTGGGGTCCTATGGCTTGCTTCTACATTCCATTAAACATTCATGGAATCTGGAACCACATTCAACCACCTAGATAGCTTTCATGCATTCTTCTATGGTTTTCCATGAAAACTTAACCATAGCTTGATGGTTTGGGTTTCTCCGAGATCACACTCTCAACAATAAGTAACCTAAGGTCTGTAGAAACTCATGGAATTAGTATCCATACCTGAGAAGATTACTTTTTCTCTGAAATTCTTCTCCTTTTTGCTATGTTCTCTTCCTTGCCTTTCTTCTTCCTCTTTTCCTTCTCCTCTCTTTCTCTCAATTCAATTAGGGTTGAGAAAGGAGTGAAAGTGGCTTAGGGACTTCCTTTAAATAGAGTAGGAATATCCTAAAATAAGTCCCTTTGAGATTAGGAAAGAATCCCAATCGAAAATTAGGAAATTTCCTAATTTTATTTTCTTACGGCAACCGAGGGTCGATGGGAGGGTCGATGATCCCGTCGACCCTAGGGTCCTAAGCTGTCCGACCCTCCCTTCAAAACTGAGGGTCTGACTTTCTGTTTTGGGAGGTCCGACCCTGCTTAGCTGGGTATACGACCCTTCCCCTATTTTAAGTGTTTTTGGGTCGATTTGATACCTGGGATCTCGATCTCCTTTACACCCTTGGTCCATTTGACTCGACCATGATGGGTAAACCTAGTTCAAGGTGGTAAGACCGGGTTAGATTGACAGGGTCTTACAACTCCCCCCAACTTATAAAAATTTCGTACTCGAAATTGTATGTACCTTCTGAATCAAATAAGTGAGGGTATTGCTTCCGCATAGCATTTTCTTCTTCCCATGTAATTTCTTCCATGTCTCTACTTTTCCATGTGACCTTAACATAGTAGATATCTCTGTTGCGTAGACGTTGAACCTTTCGACTAGTGATTTCTGTTGGTGTTACTTCAAATGTCAAATCATCAGTCAATTCCGGCAAATCCACTGTCAAAACATGTGTTGGGTCTTTGACATACTTCTTCAATAAGGAAATATGAAATACGTCATGCACACTTCACATAGATGGTGGTAGTGCTAACTGATAAGCCACTTTTCCACGCTTAGTTAGAATTTCATACGGCCCGACATATCTTGGACTTAGTTTCCCTTTCTGTCTAAACCTCTTCAATCCTCGCATGGGCGATACCTTCAAAAATACTTTATCACCCACTGCGAACTCCAGATCTCTTCATCGAGTATCCGCATATTGCTTCTGACGGTTCTGAGCTGTTCTCACTCTTTCCTTGATGATGTCGACCACTCGACAGGTCTCTTCAACAAATTCCGGTCCAACAATACTACGTTCTCCAACTTCATTCCAGAACAAGGGAGTTCGACACTTCCTACCATACAGTGCTTCATAAGGTGACATCTATATAGTAGCCTGATAGCTATTGTTATAAGCGAACTCGATCAGTGGTAACATTTCATCCCATGATCCCTTGAAATCAATTACACATGCTCGTAGCATATCTTCTAGAATCTGAATTGTACGCTCCGACTGTCCATCTGTCTGTAGGTAGAATGCAGTACTGAACTTCAACGTTGTACCCATAGCCTTTTGCAATCCTTCCCAAAACTTAGAAGTAAATCGTGGATCTCTATCCGACACAATGCTTTCTGGAACACCATGTAATCGAACAATATTATCCACATACAGCTTCGCTAACCTTTCCAGTGTATACTGAGGTCGTATAGGTATGAAGCAAGCTATTTTAGTCAGACGGTCCACAATCACCCAAACTGCGTCAACTACTCGAGGAGTCAATGGTAGCCCCGTGACGAAGTCCATAGTGATGCAGTCCCATTTCCATGCTGGTTCCGATAATTTCTGTAACATTCCTGCGGGTCTTTGTCGTTCAGCCTTTACTTTCTGACAATTTAGGCATTGAGACACGAACATAGCTACATCTGCTTTCATTCCCCTCCACCAATATAGTTTCTTTAAATCATGATACATTTTTGTACTTCCAGGGTGTATCGAATAGATGGTGGTGTGGGCTTCCTTCATCAATCGGTGTCTAATGTCTACACTTTCTGTTTCAAATACACATATTCTTCTTTTGTATTTCAGTACTTTCTCGTCATCCAAGGTGAACTCAGGATTAGTCCTACCTTTCTCAATATCTTCTTGTACTGTTCTCAGATAAGGATCTGCTTTGATAGCTGTCTTCACTTCATCCACTATATCCGGTATAATCTTCAATGCCGCGAACATATTCAAAAACTGATGAATAAACCCTTGGTTGGCTGATCCATCCATTGTATCTATCACATACTGCTCGTTGCCGTGATTGAATACCATTCCGGTAGTACACATTGCTGCAGTCGTGCTAACTTCTCCTTGAGATTTTATCATTGCTTTTCTGCTTAATGCATCCGCTACTACGTTCGCTTTTCCCGGATGATACTGGATATCACCATCAAAGTCTTTCAATAGTTCCAGCCATCTTCATTGTCTCATATTCAACTCCTTCTGATTAAATAAATAAGTAAAACTTTTATGGTCCGACTTAATCTGAAATTTCTCTCCGTATAAGTAATGTCTCCATATCTTGACAGCATGTACAACTGCCGCTAACTCCAAATCATGAGTGGGGTAATTTTTCTCATGTACCTTCAACTGTCTCGAAGCATAAGCAATCACTTGCTCTCCTTGCATAAGCACACATCCCAATCCCAATCCCGACGCATCAGTGTATAAGGTAAACGTCTGTCCTGGAATAGGAATAGTCAAAATCAGAGCGGATATCAATCTGGTCTTCAACGTTTGGAAACTCTTCTCACATTTATCGGTCCACACGAACTTTTCACCTTTCTTACTCAAACTGGTGTGAGGTACGGCAATCCGAGAATAATCTTCTACGAATCTCCGATAATAACCTGCTAGACCCAGAAAACTTCTGATTTCTGAAACGCTCTTTGATTCCTTCAGCGGATACTACATGGCCTAAGAAGGCGACTTCACTTAGCCAAAACTCGCACTTTGAAAATTTGGCATATAGCTTCTCTTTCCTTAAACGCTGTAGGGCTGCGTTTAGGTTCTTGATATGGGTTTCCTTGTCCTTGAAATATACCAATATATCATCAATAAATACTATAACCGACATATCCAACATATCATGGAAAACTCGGTTCATAAGTTCCATGAAAGTTGCCGGTGCATTTGTTAATCCGAAAGACATAACCAAAAATTCATAATGTCCATATCTGGTTTTGAATGCTGTCTTCGAAATATCACCTTCTTTAATCTTCAGTTGATGATAGCCTGATCGAAGGTCGATCTTAGAAAATACTTTTGCTCCTTGTAACTGATCGAACAAGTCATCGATCCGAGGTAGTGGGTATCGATTCTTGATTGTTAGTTTATTCAACTCCCGATAGTCGATGCATAATCGAACGCTATCATCCTTCTTCTTTACGAACAACACCGGTGCCCCCCATGGAGATATACTGGGTCGAATATAACCCTTGTCCAGCAGTTCTTGTAGTTGCACTTTTAATTCCTTCAGTTCCGTAGGAGCCATTCTATAAGGTGCTTTTGACACTGGTGCGGCTCCAGTTATAAGGTCTATCACAAACTCCGTGGCTCGGTCGTGTGGTAATCCAGGTAGTTCCTCCGAAAATACGTCAAGATAGTCCCGCACAACATCAATATCTTCCATTCGTGGTGCGTCCTTGGTTAGGTCGACCACGGATACTAAATACCCGATTGCCCCCTTCTCAAAGAACTTCTTAGCCTTTAGTGCTGAAAGTATGAGCTTGCGTCTCCAGGGAAGTTTGGTTCCCGTAAAACTTAATTCTGCTCCTTCTTTGTCTTTGAACGTTAGCTTTTCGGCGCATAATAGATTTGTAGAATGCCGAGCTAACCAGTCCATTCCCAAGATGACATCAAAGTCTGCCATCTCAAGTTGTATCAAGGTTGCATCTAAAGTCTTCTCTCCAATGAGAACTGGACCTGGTCCATAACCTTTCTCTAGTTCCACTTCTAACCTCATCGGTGACCGTACAACTAATTTGTAGTCTAATGTTTTTGATGGATAATTTCATCTTCTTTCCAAATGACACATATATAAATGAATGAGTAGCTCCAGAATCGAAGAATACTCTGGCGGGTACGCCGTTTATAGGTACAATACCTGTGATTTATCTTCACTTAGTCTACATGCTCATTCATGTAATTATAACTTTAAAAAGTTTCAGTCATACCTGTGACCACATCGGGTGATGCGGCCGCATCCTCGGACGTAACAACATATACCCGTCCCTGATGGAATTGCTTCTTGGGCTTAGGGCACTCCCTTGCCATATGTCCCGGTTGGTTGCAGTTAAAACACTTCGGGGCTTCAGAATTTGGCTTTGGCTGAGGTTGAGCTGCACGAGTAGTCTTGGTTGCAGCAGTAAAATTCTGAGGAAGAAAAGGCTTATATGTCTTGTTATTTCCTCCATTGTAAGAATTTCCGGCTGGCCTTTTGATGCCTCTGTTCTGAGTAAAATAACTCTCCTTCTGGCTCAATTCTATAACTCGAGCAATCTGGACAGCTTCATTATAAATTCTCTTTTCTAAGCCCAGAACATGTTCTCTGATGTTCCCTCTCTATCCCGTGACAAACCTACGGGTTTTAGTTTCTTTTATCTTGTATACTCAGTGGTGCAAAGAAAAACAGCTCTTCATAACGTTGTTGGTATGCAACCACTGACATCTGTCCCTGATAAAGACTCAGGAACTCCTTCTCCATCGAATCTCTGAAGCTTCGTGGAAAATATTTCTCAAAGAAGGCTTCTTTGTATATAGCTCATGTAAGTAGGGCGTGCTTGGTCAGTAGATATGCCTTCGTGGATTTTCACCAATGATGTGCGTCGCCCTTGAGCATGAAGGTGGCGCATAGTACTTTCTCTTCCTCTGTGATAGTCATCATGAGGAAGTTTCTCTTCATCTCGTCTATCCACTGGGCTAGCCACAACGGATCAGACGGTTTGCCGTTGAATTCTTTGGGTTTCATCTTCAAAAATCTCTCCACTAGTCGGGAGTGGTCCAACTGATTTTGGGGGTTTGCCCCGAACATATGGGGTTGATACTGGTAATTCCCCTGAGCTGCTTTCGGTACCTGCACTGGAATCTGTGCAATCGGTTGTTGAGGTGTCTGAGGAGCTGGGTGGTTACCCACCGATGCTGCACTGGCTTGTCCTGTGTGCATGGGTGCAGGCTGAGTGGCATGAAACATAATTCCCATGGCAACCTACATCTGAGCCTATGCGTGTTGCATCTGCTGCAGCTGCTGTGCCATATTCATCACCACTGTTGCTAGCTCTGGTGGTGGAGGTGGCAAATTTGTAGGGTTTGACGGTTCTGGATTACCCGGTGCATAGTTATTTTCTTGACTGGCCTCCTCCACGGGTAGTGGTGGTGGGACTGCATTTCGGGTCTGTCGGGTCACCCTACGTCCAGACATAATTCTTTTTTGTGATTGGTGGTGCCTGAAATTCATCAAAATAGGTGAGAAGTCATTTATATTTCATGTAGACACGCTAACCAATAATCAATTCCAATTCTAACTCATTTTATAAAAAAATACTGTCTTTTCCATGCAGGGTCGATGGTAAGGGTCGATGGTGTGTCCGACCCTTGGTATCCGACCTTGGGAATGACCTGTTCTTCCCGAGAGCTGAGGGTCGATGTGAGGGTCGATGGGTATCCGACCCTCAGTTCCGACCCTTGATTTTTTGTCAGATTCCCGAGAGCCGAGGGTCGATGGGAGGGTCGATGCGAGGGTCGATTGTTCTAGTCGAATTGTCCGACCCTCGGACCAAAAATCAGATTTTTAAGATCCGATTCTGGGTCATTTCTTATTATTTCCCTCCTGTTTTGACTCGCCTCTCCACTCTGAGTCGCTACAGTGCTGCTCCACTATTGTCGGTCGATTTTATTCCGAGTTTCGACGTCCACTTCATCCCTACAGGTATGTCTTCCCATTTTTACCTATTTTAGGTTTAAATTTCTAGGTTTTCGCACATTTAACTTGTATTTTCCAAATTAAACTTTTTCCAATCGTAAAAATTCGATTTTTATTGGGGGATTTTGTTATTGGTGTCTCGAGGAACGAAAGCCTTAAAAAAATTTTGAGTTTCATCGGTTGGTTATCGAGAAACTTGAAATTTTCTCTTTTTGCCCTAATTTGTCGACATTTTCGATTTTTCTTGAATTTCTTCAAATTGGACATCGTCAGTTAAAATTTCCTACAGCATGTGGGTGGTAGGGTATGTTTAGACCTATGTAAGTTCTCATGCCCACTTGTATGCTGAGAAATAGGGCTTTATCGTCACTTACGTCATTATTAAATCGAATTTAGGATTTTTTTTATCCCAAAATTTCCTTATTTTTCTTTCTCTTTCTTGTTTTCCAGATACCATGGCTCGTACCAAGGTACCCAGAGTTCGTGATCCTCTTCGCTTCCGCTCCAATGAAGCCGAGGCACGGTATGCTGACTATGCCCATAAGAAGGTTGAGGGTGGTCGTATGGTGAACTTGGCTGAGTTAGCTGTGTTCAACGTAGAGGGAGCCTTTGGTGACATGGGGTGGCTTCCTGTCATTACATACGACGCGTGCACATGTCCAGATTTGGTGCGCCAGTTCTATTGTAATCTCCAGGTGGTGGGGAATTACAATGACGTTGAGCATGGTCAGGAGTTACACATCACCAGTTACATCAAAGGGGTAGATATTTCTTTCGACTATCGGCAGCTGGCCGACTTGTTGGGCATTCCCTATGATGGCCCCATGGTGTTGTCACACCCCAATTCCGTACTGTTTAGAATGGTGTGATGAACCGCTAGCAAACCAACAGTTCAACCAGGATCTCAAATAGGCTATCCCCGCGTTATCTAAACTTACACACATCCGTAATCATAATCAGAGTAAATACACAATAGCGGAAGTCTTATAATAACATGAACTGAGAAACTAAGATGATATCATTAATTTAATAGCAAATTATTCTATTTTCAACTGAGACATAAATATTTAAATAACAATTACATGTCTTAATAAATCCAATAAAGAAACCTATAAAATATCTAATCAAATACACACGAGTTGCACTCACAAGAGGAGTCGTGTGTATCCACTTCAGCTTCAGCTTCCATCACTGCCACGTTCCCGTACGCAGACGCATTCACATAGTCTTCAACGGTATAACCTGCACCATCAACTAAAAATATTCGACGTCGAGGGGTGAGCACACATCACGGCTCAATGAGTAGCCAAAACAATGCAACAATACATATGCATGCAAATCAAATTATATCATTGGTCTAGTATATAAGTTTGTAGTATGCAATAGAAAGGTTTAGGTAGCCAAAGGTCGCGTTTATTGACCCCGCCTCTATACACGAGTGTGTGACGTTACCCGAAGATCACGTTTATGGTCAACTCACAAGCACCCAATCATGAACATTATATAACAAAGGTTACGTTTATTGCTATATAGTGCCATACCAACACGTAAGCCCCTGTTGCCGAGGGCTACAAACTGGGCTCGCAACTAACCAATCCTATTACCAAACATTGTATCCAAGGCCTCACCCCAGCATCCCTCAGAATTTCCATAGAGATAGAGCTAAGGCCCCCCGGTAGAGTCAGACACTACAAGGACCGAGACCACCTCCCCTGATACTCTACGATATAATAGTTCTGCTAAAGTAATGGCGATACGACGATGCTAATGCACAAGACTTGAGTTAGAGATAGAGCTAAAGTGCTGAGACCCGCCAAAGGTTAACGTTTATTGACGTTCTCATCACACCTCCCCTGATACTCGCTCGCATCAAGTACATCAACCACACACATACAAGCACATGCCTATTCCTATCATCATCATCATCATCATCATGTTATAAACAATAAAGTAAATATGCATGAACAATTAATAGAAATATTGGATGGCATGCTGTATGCACATTACAAACATGTTCACATAGAATCAAGCATGGCATAGGACTCAAGAAATAGAAAACAGTTTTTCTTAATAACCAATTTAGTTTGGAGTTCTAGTTCCTCACCTTATCTTGCTAATAAATACTTTTCCAAGCTTTAGAATCACCTTTATATTGTTATTGTATTGCTACAAGACCTAACAAAGTCGATAGAATTTAATTAAAATTTATTCGGAATTAAAAACTACTCTGTTAACTGAGGGTCGGAGGTAGGGTCGGAGTCAGGATCGACCCTGGGGGCGACCCTCCCTTAACTCTGAACTTCCCGAACACTGAGGGTCGATGGTCAGGAACACCTTGGGTCGAATGGTCATCGACCCTCGGTGCGACCCTCGGTGCACTTTGGTCCAGTTCCCTCTTTTAATCCATTCTTCGTGCTTGGAATCCTATGGCTTGCTCCTACATTCCATTCTACATTCATTCCACGGTCTGAAACCATGTATAACCCACCTAGATAGCTTTCATGCACTTTCCTATGGTTTTCCATGAAAACCTAGCCATAAATTGATGGTTTGGGTTTCTCCGAGATCACACTCTCAACATTATTTAACCGGAGGTCCGTAGAAACTCATGGAATTAGTACCCATACCTGAGAAGAATAATCTTTCTCTGCAACTCTTCTCTTTTGGCTTAATTTCTCTTCCTTCCGTTTCTTCTTCCTCTTTCCTTCTCCTCTCTTTCTCTCAATTCGATTAGGGTTTTGAAAGGAGTGAAAGTGGCTTAGGGACGTCCTTTAAATAGAGTAGGAACATCCTAAAATAAGTCCCTCTGAGATTAGGAAAGAACCCCAATCAAAAATTAAGAAATATCCTAATTTCTATTTTGGCAGAATCCGAGGGTCGATGGGAGGGTCGATGATCCCGTCGACCCTAGGGCTTGAGATGTCCGACCCTCCCTTCAAAATTGAGGGTCTGACTTTCTGGTTTGGGAGGTCCGACCCTGCTTAGCTGGGTATGCGACCCTCCCCTCAAAATTAGTGTTTTCGGGTCGATTTTATACCTGGGATCTCGATCTCCTTCACGCCCTTGGTCCATTTGACTCGACCATAATGGGTAAACCTGGTTCAAGGTGGTAAGACCAAGTTAGATTGACACGGGTCTTACAACTCCCACCAACTTATAAAAATTTCGTCGTCGAAATTGTACGTACCTTCTGAATCAAATAAAAGAGGGTATTGCTTTCGCATAGCATTCTCTTCTTCCCATGTAACCTCTTCCATGTCTCCACTTTTCCATATGACCTTAACATAGTAGATATCTCTGTTGCGTAGACGTTGAACCTTTCGACTAGTGATTACTGTTGGTGTTACTTCAAACGTCAAATCATCAGTCAATTCTAGCAAATCCACTGTCAACACATGCGTTGGGTCTTTGACATACTTCTTCAATAGGGAAATGGGAAATACGTCTTGCACACTTGACATAGATGGTGGTAGTGCTAACTGATAAGCCACTCTTCCACGCTTAGCTGGAATTTCATATGGCCCAACATATCTTGGACTTAGTTTCCCTTTCTACCCGAACCTCTTCAATCCTCGCATAGGCGATACCTTCAGAAATACTTTATCACCTACGACGAACTCTAGATCTCTTCGTCGAAAGTGTCTGCATATTGTTTCTGACAGTTCTGAGATGTTCTCACTCTTTCCTTGATGATGTCGACCACTCGGCAAGTCTCTTCCACAAATTCCGGTCCAATAATACTACGTTCTCCAACTTCATTCCAAAACAAGGGAGTTTGACACATCCTGCCATACAGTGCCTCATAAGGTGACATTTGTATAGTGGCCTGATAGCTATTGTTATAAGCGAACTCGATCAATGGTAAATTTTTGTCCCATGATCCTTTAAAATCAATCACACATGCTCGTAGCATATCTTCTAGAATCTGGATTGTACACTCCGACTGTCCATCTGTCTGTGGGTGGAATGCAGTACTAAACTTTAGCGTCGTACCCATAGCCTTTTGCAATCCTTCCTAAAATTTAGAAGTAAATCGTGGATCTCTATCGGACACAATGCTTTCTGGAACACCATGTAATCGAACAATGTTATCCACATACAGCTTCGCTAACCTTCCAAGTGTATACTGAGGTCGTATAGGTATGAAGCGAGCTGTTTTAGTCAGACGGTCCACAATCACCCAAACTACGTCAACTACTCGAGGAGTCAATGGTAGTCCCGTGACGAAGTCCATAGTGATACAGTCCCATTTCCATGCTGGTTCCGGTAGTGGCTGCAACAGTCATGCGGGTCTTTGTCATTCAGCCTTTACTTTCTGAAAATTTAGGCATTGAGACACGAACATGGCTACATCTGCTTTCATTCCCCTCCACCAATATAGTTTCTTCAGATCATGATACTTCCAGGATGTATCAAATAGGTGGTGGTATGGGCTTCTTTCATCAGTCGGTGTCTAATGTCCATACTTTCTGTTTCAGGTACACATATTCTTCCTTTGTATTTCAGTACTTTCTTGTCATCCAAGGTGAACTCAGGGTTAGTCCTACCTTTCTCAATATCTTCTTGTACTGTTCTCAGATAAGGATCTACTTTGATAGCTGTCTTCACTTCGTCCACTATATCCGGTATAATCTTCAATGCCGCGAACATATTCGAAAACCGATGAATAAACCCTTGGTTGGCTGATTCATCTGTTGTATCTATCACATACTACTCGTTGCCGTGATTAAATACCATTCTGGTGGTACACATTGCTGCGGTCGTGCTAACTTCTCCTTGAGATTTTATCATTGCTTTTCTGCTTAATGCATCAGCTACTACGTTCGCTTTTCCCAGATGATACTGGATATCACAATCATAGTCTTTCAATAGTTCCAGCCATCTTCGTTGTCTCATATTCAACTCCTTCTGATTAAATAAATAAGTAAGACTTTTATGGTCCGACTTAATTTGAAATTTCTCTCCGTATAGGTAATGTCTCCATATCTTGACAGCATGTACTACTGCCGCTAGCTCCAGATCATGAGTGGGATAATTTTTCTCATGTACCTTTAACTGTCTTGAAGCATAAGAAATTACTTGCTCTCCTTGCATAAGCACACATCCTAGTCCCAGTCCCGACGCATCAGTGTATAAAGTAAATTTCTATCCTGGAACAGGAATAGTCAAATCTGGTCTTCAGTGTTTGGAAACTCTTCTCACATTTATCGGTCCATACAAACTTTTCACCTTTCTTAGTCAAACTGGTGAGAGGTACGGCAATCCAAGAATAGTCTTCTACGAATCTCCGATAATAACCAGCTAGACCCAGAAAACTTCTGATTTCCAAAACGCTCTTTGGTGCTTCCCACTTTACAATAGCCTCGATCTTGCTGGGGTCCACTTTGATTCCTTCAGCAGATACTACATGGCCTAGGAATGCGACTTCACTTAGCCAAAACTCGCACCTTGAAAATTTGGCATATAGCTTCTCTTTCCTTAAACACTGTAGGGCTGCGTTTAGGTTCTTGATATGAGTTTCCTTGTCCTTGGAATATACCAATATGTCATCAATAAATACTATAACCGACGTATCCAACATATTGTGGAAAACTCGGTTCATAAGTTCCATGAACGTTGCCGGTGCATTAGTTAATCCGAAAGACATAACCAAAAATTCATAATGTCCATATCTGGTCCTGAATGCTGTCTTTGGAATATCACCTTCTTTAATCTTCAGCTGATGATAGCCTGATCGAAGAACGATCTTAGAAAATACTCTTGCTCCTTGTAACTGATCGAACAAGTCATCGATCCGAGGTAGTGGATATCGATTCTTGATTGTCAGTTTATTCAACTCCGGATAGTCGATGCATAATCGAACGCTACCATCCTTCTTCTTTACGAACAACACCGGTGCCCCCCTTGGAGATACACTGGGTCGAATATAACCCTTGTCCAGTAGTTCTTGTAGTTGCACCTTTAGTTCCGTAGGAGCCATTCTATAGGGTGCTTTTGATATGGGTCCGGCTCCAGGTACAAGGTCTATCACAAACTCTGTGGCTCGGTCGGGTGGTAATCCGGGTAGTTCCTCCGAAAATACGTCAGGATAGTCCCGCACAACATCAATATCTTCCATTCGTGGCGTGTCCTTGGTTAGGTCAACCACGGATACTAGATACCCGATTGCCCCCTTCTCAAGGCACTTCTTAGCCTTTAGTGCTGAAAGTATGAGCTTACGCCTCCGGGGAAGTTTGGTTCCCGAAAAACTTAGTTCTACCCCTTCTTTGTCTTTGAACGTTAGCTTCTTTTTGGCGCATAACAGATTTGCAGAATGCCAAGCTAACCAGTCCATTCCCAAGATGACATCAAAGTTTGCCATCTCAAGTTGTATCAAGGTTGCATCTAAAGTCTTCTCTCCAATGAGAACTGGACATGGTCCATAACCTTTCTCTAGTTCCACCTCTAACCCCATCGGTGACCGTACAAGTAATTTGTTGTCTAATGTTTTGATGGGTAATTTTGTCTTCTTTCCAAATGACACAGATATAAATGAATGAGTAGCTCCGGAATCGAAGAGTACTCTGACGGGTACGCCATTTATAGGTACAATACCTATGATTTATCTTTACTTAGTCTACATGCTCATTCAATGTAATTATAACTTTAAAAGTTTCAGTCATACCTGTGACCACATCGGGTGATGCGGCCGCATCCTCGGATGTAACAACATATACCCGTCCCTGATGTAACTGCTTCTTGGGCTTTGGGCACTCCCTTGCCATATGTCCGGGTTGGTTGCAGTTAAAACACTTCAGGACTTCAGAATTTGGCTTTGGCTGAGGTTGAGCTGCTGGGGTAGTCTTGGTTGCAGCAGAAAAATTCTGAGGACGGAAAGGATTGTACGTCCTGTTATTGCCTCCGTTGTAGGAATTTCCGGCTGGCCTTTTGATGCCTCTGTTCTGAGTAAAGTAACTCTCCTTCTGGCTCGATTCAATCACTCGAGCAATCTGGACAGCTTCATTATAGATTTTCTTCTCTAAGCCCAGAACATGTTCCCTGATGCTTCCTCTCAGTCCCGTGACGAACCTACAAGTTTTGGTATCTTCTTCTTGCATGCTAGCCGGTGCAAAGAAAAACAGCTCTTCGTACCGCTGTTGATATGAGTCCACAGTCATCTGTCCCTGATATAGGCTCAGGAACTCCTTCTCCATCGAATCTCTGAAGCTCCGTGGAAAATATTTCTCAAAGAAGGCTTCTTTATATATAGCCCAGGTCAGTAGGGCGTGCTTGATCAGTAGATATGTCTTCGTTGATTTCCACCAATGATGTGCGTCGCCCTTGAGCATGAAGGTGGCACATAGAATTTTCTCTTCCTCTGTGATAGTCATCATGAGGAAATTTCTCTCCATCTCGTCTATCCAGTGGGCTGGCCACAATGGATCAGACGGTTTGCCGTTGAATTCTTTGGGTTTCATCTTCAAAAATCTCTCCACTAGTCAGGAGTGGTCCAACTGGTTTTGGGGGTTTGCCCCAAACATATGGTGTGGATACTGGTAATCACCCTGAGCTACTTCTGGAACCTGCACTGTAATCTATGCAGCAGGTTGTGGAGGTGTCTGATGAGCTGGGTGGTTATCCATCGGTGCTGCACTGGCTTGTCCTGTGTGCATGGGTGCAGCCTGAGTGGCTTGAAACATAATTCCCATGGCAACCTGCATCTGGGCCTATGCGTGTTGCATCTGCTACAGCTGATGTGTCAGATTCATTACCACTGTTGCTAGCTCTGGTGGTGGAGGTGGCAAATTTGTAGGGTTTGCCGGTCCTGGGTTACCCGATGCATAATTATTCTCTTGACTAGTCTCCTCCACGGGTGGTGGTGGTGGGACTGCATTTTGGGCCTGTCGAGTTACTCTACGTCTAGACATGATTCCTTTCGGTGGTTGGTGGTGCCTGAAAATTGTCAAAATAGGTGAGAAGTCATTCATATTTCATGTAGGCACGCTAACCGATAATCAATTCCAATTCTAGCTCATTTTATAAAAAAAAAATATTGTCTTTTCTATGCATGATCGATGGTGAGGGTCGATGGTATGTCCGACCCTTGGTATCCGACCCTGGGAATAACCTGTTCTTCCCGAGAGCTGAGGGTCGATGCGAGGGTCGATGGGTGTCCGACCCTTAGTTCCGACCCTTATTTTTCTGTCAGATTCCCGAGAGCCGAGGGTCGATGGGAGGGTCGATTCGAGGGTCGATGATTCTAGTCGAATTGTCCGACCCTCGGACCAAAAATCCAATTTTTAAGATCCGATTTTGGGTCATTTCTCACTATTCCTCCTCTGTTTCGACTCGTCTCTCCTCTCTGAGTTGCTACAGTGCTACTCTACCATTTTTGATCGGTTTGACTCCGGGTTTCAACATCCACGTCATCACTACAGGTATGTCTTCCCATTTTTACCTGTTTCTAGGTTTCCATTTCTAGGTTTTTGCACCTTTAACTTGTATTTTCCAAATTAAACTTTTTCCAACAGTAAAAATTCGATTTTTATTGGGGGCTTTTGTTATTGGTGTCTCGAGGAACGAAAGCCCTCAAAATTTTTTGAATTTCATCGGTTGGTTGTCGAGAAATTTGAATTTTTCCCTTTTTGCCCTAATTTGTCAAAATTTTTTATTTTTCTTGAATTTCTTCAAATTGGACATCGTCAGTTAAAATTTCCTACTGCATGTGGGTTGTAGGATGTATTTTAACCTACGTAAGTTCTCATGCCCACTTGTATGGTGAGAATTGGGGCTTTATGGTCAACTTACGTCGTTATTAAATCAAGTTTCAGATTTTTATCCTATTAACTCCTTGTTTTCCTTTTCTTTCTTATTTTGTAGATACCATGGCTCGTACCAAGGTACCCAGAGTTCGTGATCCCCTTCGCTTCCATTCCAATGAAACCGAGGCACGGTATGCTGACTATGCCCGTAAGAAGGTTGAGGGTGGTCGTATGGTGAACTTGGCTGAGTTAGCCGTGTTCAACGTAGAGGGAGCCTTTGGTGACATGGGGTGGCTTCTTGTCATTACATACGATGCATGCACATGTCTGGATTTGGTGCGCCAGTTTTATTGTAATCTCCAGGTGGTGGGGAATTACAATGACGTTGAGCATGGTCAGGAGTTGCGCATCACCAGCTACGTCAAAGGGGTAGATTTCTCCTTCGACTATCGACAGCTGGCCAACTTGTTGGGCATTCCTTATGATGGCCCCATGGTGTACTGTGGGCTTGGAGAGCCCCAATTTGTTGAGATGGAGATGAGGGCAGAGATCGATAATCAGTTACTCCGTCCTGATCGTTGGCAGATGATAGCTTGTTACTTGCGTCCAGCTCCACGGGTCTTCTGCAAGATTATCCAGCATAATCTGATCCCGCAGATTGGACACTATGAGAGGGTTTCTCAGCTGACCTAGTTTTTGATCTATAGCATCTGCACCAGACAGCCGGTCTGCCTTCCCTACATCCTCATGCGGACCATGATTAGTGCTACATTGTCCGGTCATAGGGGTAATCTACCCTATGGACGCATGATTACAGTTCTTCTGACCCGTCTGCGGGTTGACCGGGTAGATGAGAAGATCCAGGAGAAGACCTTCTCGTCGCCTCTAGATTGGGAGGCAATCTGCAAGATGGGTATGCGGGATGCCCAGGTTAGTGATGAGGAGAGGAACGCAATGGTCCGCCCTCACACTCGTATCGAGATGGTTGATGCTGAGGCTGCTGCTGCCGCTGCTAGAGCTCATGTGGATCCCATCGACGATGACGACCGCATGTATATGGATGTTGACGCAATACCACCGCCTTCACCTACTCATGCGGCTGGTGTTGGTACTTCTTCTGCGGTGGATCCTGTACCTGAGACTGGTCCTTCTTATGCGGCTGGTCCTTTACGCCCACCTGCTGATATGATGGAGATGCTGCAGGAGATCAGGGAGGCTCAGCGTAGATCTGATCTGAGGATGGAGGAGTTGCTAGATGCTCAGCATATGAGGGTAGATGAGCTATTATCGGTCCAGCGGGCGACTGACAGGAGGGTAGCCGGTCTTGCAGCTAGTCTCCACACGACCCAGACCCAGGTGGCTTGGTTGACTAGGGTCTATGCTGAGGACTATGACCGAGATCGTGAGGCACCGCCTCCTCCTTCGCCTCCAGCTTCTTGATCGTACTTTATTTTCTCATACTACAGACTAACTATCCGGGTTGTGGACTGTACTCTGCTTTAGTTATGTATATACGTTTTGTTTCTCTCACTCATTGTATGTAACTTGTTTTCCCTTTAATAGATGCATTATTCTCTTTTTAAATTTGGTCTCAATCATCACTTGTGCTTACAGTGTGTTTGTATTAAAGCTTTTAATTTATCCTATCTCAGTTCACTATTGTCTTGAATGTATGCTAGTTCAGCGGACAAGGCCGGAGATGCTCTGATACCAAGTTGTCACACCCCAATTCCGCACTGTTCAGAATGGTGTGATGAACCGCTAGAAAACCAACGGTTCAACCAGGATCTCAAATAGGCTATCCCCGCGTTATCTAAACTTACACACATCCGTAATCATAATCAGATTAAATACACAATAGCGGAAGTCTTATAATAACATGAACTGAGAAACTAAGATGATATCATTAATTTAATAGAAAATAATTCTATTTTCAACTGAGACATAAATATTTAAATACCAAATACATGTCTTAATAAATCCAAAAAAAAAACATATAAAATATCTAATCAAATGCACACGAGTTGCACTCGCAAGAGGAGTCGTGTGTATCCACTTCAGCTTCAGCTTCCATCGCTGCCACGTTCCCGTACGCAGATGCATTCACATAGTCTTCAACGGTATAACCTGCATCATCAACTAAAAATATTTGACGTCGAGGTGTGAGCACACATCACAGCTCAGTGAGTAGCCAAAACAATGCAACAATACATATGCATGCAAATCAAATTATATCTTTGGTCCGGTATATAAGTTTGTAGTATGCAATAGAAAGGTTTAGGTAGCCAAAGGTCGCGTTTATTGACCCCGCCTCTATACACGAGTGTGTGACGTTACTCGAAGATCACGTTTATCTTCAACTCACATGCACCCAATCATGAACATTATATAACAAAAGTTACGTTTATTGCTATATAGTGCCATACCAACACGTAAGCCCCTGTTGGCGAGGGCTGCAAGCTGGGCTCACCCCAGCATCCCTCAAAATGTCCATAGAGATAGAGCTAAGGCCCCCTAGTAGAGTCAGAGACTACAAGGACCGAGACCACCTCCCCTGATAATCTACGACATAATAGTTCTGCTAAAGTAATGGCGATACGACGATGCTAATGCAGAAAACTTGAGTTAGAGATAGAGCTAAAGTGCTGAGACCCGGCAAAGGTTAACGTTTATTGACGTTCTCATCACACCTCCCCTGATACTCGCTCGCGTCAAGTACATCAACCACACACATACAAGCACATGCCTATTCCTATCTTCATCATCAACATCATGTTATAAACAATAAAGTAAATATGCATAAACAAGTAATAGAAATATTGGATGGCATGTTGTATGCACATTACAAATATATTCGCATAGAATCAAGCATGGCATATGACTCAAGAAATAGAAAACAATTTTTCTTAATAACCAATTTAGTTTGGAGTTCTGGTTCCTCACCTTAGCTTGCTAATGATACTTTTCCAAGCTTTAGAATCACCTTTATATTGTTATTGTATTGCTAGAAGACCTAACAAAGTCGATAGAATTTAATTAGAATTTATTCGGAATTAAAAACTACTCTGTTAACTGAGGGTCGGAGGTAGGGTCGGAGTCAGGATCGACCCTGGGGGTGACCCTCCCTTAACTCTGAACTTCCCGAACACTGAGGGTCGATGGTCAGGAACACCTTGGGTCGAATAGTCATCGACCCTCGGTGCGACCCTCGGTGCACTTTGATCCAGTTCCCTCTTTTAATCCATTCTTCATGCTTAGAATCCTATGGCTTGCTCCTACATTCCATTCTACATTCATTCCATGGTCTGAAACCATGTATAACCCACCTAGATAGCTTTCATGCACTTTCCTATGGTTTTCCATGAAAACCTAGCCATAAATTGATGGTTTGGGTTTCTCCGAGATCACACTCTCAACATTATTTAACCGAAGGTCAGTAGAAACTCATGGAATTAGTACCCATACCTGAGAAGAATAATCTTTCTCTGCAACTCTTCTCTTTTGGCTTAATTTATCTTCCTTCCCTTTCTTCTTCCTCTTTCCTTCTCCTCTCTTTCTCTCAATTCGATTAGGGTTTTGAAAGGAGTGAAAGTGGCTTAGGGACGTCCTTTAAATAGAGTAGGAACATCCTAAAATAAGTCCCTCTGAGATTAGGAAAGAATCCCAATCGAAAATTAGGAAATTACCTAATTTCTATTTCGGCAGAATCCGAGGGTCGATGGGAGGGTCGATGATCCCGTCGACCCTAGGGCTTAAGATGTCCGACCCTCCCTTCCAAATTGAGGGTCTGACTTTCTGCTTTGGGAGGTCCGACCCTGCTTAGCTGGGTATGCGACCCTCCCCTCAAAATTAGTGTTTTTGAGTCGATTTGATACCTAGGATCTCGATCTCCTTCACGCCCTTGGTCCATTTGACTCGACCATAATGGGTAAACCTGGTTCAAGGTGGTAAGGCTGGGTTAGATTGACATGGGTCTTACAGGTGTACTGTGCGCCTGGAGAGCCCTAGTTTGTTGAGATGGAGATGAGGGCAGAGATCGACAATCAGTTGCTCCGTCCTGATCGATGGCAGATGAGAGCTTGTTATTTGCGTCCAGCTCCACGGGTCTTCTGCAAGATTATCCAGCATAATCTGATCCCGCAGAGTGGGCACTATGAGAGGGTTTCTCAGCTGACCCAGTTCCTGATATACAGTCTCTGCACCAGACAGCCGGTCTACCTTCCATACATCATCATGCGGACTATGATTAGTGCTACATTGTCCGGTCATAGGGGTAACTACCCTATGGACGCATGATTACAGTGCTACTGACCCATTTGGGGGTTGACCTGGTAGATGAGAAGATCCAGGGGAAGACCTTCTCGTCGCCTCTAGATTAGGAGGCAATCTACAAGATGGGTATGCGGGATGCCCAGGTTAGTGATAAGGAGGAACGCGACGGTGCGCCCTCACACTCGTATTGAGATGGCTGATGCTGAGGCTGCTGCAGCCGCTGCTAGAGCACATGTGGATCCTGTCGATGATGACGACCGCATGTATATGGATGTTGACGTGATACCACCGCCTTCACCTACGCATGCGGTTGGTGTTGGTACTTCTTCTGCGGCTGGTCCTTCGCATGCGGCTGGACCTTTACTCCCACCTTCTGACATGATGGAGATGTTGTAGGAGATCAGTGAGGCTCAGCGCAGATCTGATCTGAGGATGGAGGAGTTGCTAGACGCTCAGCGTGTGAGAGTGGATGAGCTGTTAGCCACCCAGCGCATATCAGACACACGGATGGGAGAGTTTATAGAGGTACAGTGTGCGACTGATCGGAGGGTAGCCGATCTCACAGCTAGTCTACAGACGACCCAGACTCAGATAGTCTGGTTGACTAGAGTCTATGCTGAGGACTATGACCGAGATTGTGAGGCCCCGCCTCCTCCTTCGCCTCCAGCTTCTTGATCGTACTTTCTATTCTTGTACTACAGAGTAACTGTTCGGGTTGTGGATTGTACTATGCTTTAGTTATGTATATACGTTTTGTTTCTCTCACTCATTGTATGTAACTTGTTTCCCCTTTAATAGATGCATTATTCTATTTTTAAATTTGATCTCAATCATCACTTGTGCTTACAGTGTGTTAATATTACTGTTTTTACTTTTATCCTATCTCAGTTCACAATTGTCTCGAATGTATGTTAGTTCAGCGGACAAGGCCTGAGATGCTCTGATACCAAGTTGTCACAGCCCAATTCTGCACTATTCAGAATGATGTGATGAACTGCTAATAAACCAATGGTTCAACCAGGATCTCAAATAGGCTATCCCCCCGTTATCTAAACTTACACACATCCGTAATCATAATCAGAGTAAATACACAATAGCGGAAGTCTTATAATAACATGAACTGAGAAACTAAGATGATATCATTAATTTAATAGCAAATTATTATTTTTTCAACTGAGACATAAATATTTAAATAACAATTACATGTCTTAATAAATCCAATAAAGAAACCTATAAAATATCTAATCAAATACACACGAGTTGCACTCGCAAGAGGAGTCGTGTGTATCCACTTCAGCTTCAGCTTCCATCGCTGCCACGTTCCGATACGCAGATGCATTCACATAGTCTTCAACGGTATAACCTGCATCATCAACTAAAAATATTCGACATCGAGGGGTGAGCACACATCACGGCTCAGTGAGTAGCCAAAACAATGCAACAATACATATGCATGCAAATCAAATTATATCTTTGGTCTGGTATATAAGTTTGCAGTATGCAATAGAAAGGTTTAGGTAGCCAAAGGTCGCGTTTATTGACCCCGCCTCTATACACGAGTGTGTGACGTTACCCGAAATCACATTTATCGTCAACTCACATGCACCCAATCATGAACATTATATAACAAAGGTTACGTTTATTGCTATATAGTGCCATACCAACACGTAAGCCCCTGTTGGCGAGGGCTACAAACTGGGCTCGCAACTAACCAATCTTATTGCCAAACAGTGTATCCAAGGCCTCACCCCAGCATCCCTCAGAATGTCCATAGAGATAGAGCTACGGCCCCCCGGTAGAGTCAGAGACTACAAGGACCGAGACCACCTCCCCTGATACTTTAGGACATAATAGTTCTGCTAAAGTAATGGTAATACGACGATGCCAATGCACAAGACTTGAGTTAGAGATAGAGCTAAAGTGCTGAGACCCGTCAAAGGTTAACGTTTATTGACGTTCTCATCACGCCTCCCCTGATACTCGGTCACATCAAGTACATCAACCACACACATACAAGCACATGCCTATTCCTATCATCATCATCATCATCATCATGTTATTAACAATAAAGTAAATATGCATGAACAAATAGTAGAAATATCGGATGGCATGCTGTATTCACATTACAAACATATTTGCATAGAATCAAGCATGGCATAGGACTCAAGAAATAGAAAACAGTTTTTGTTATTAACCAATTTAGTTTGGAGTTCTGATTCCTCACCTTAGCTTGCTAATAGAAATTTTTCCAAGCTTTAGAATCACCTTTACAGTGTTATGATATTGCTAGAAGACCTAACAAAGTCGATAGAATTTAATTAGAATTAATTCTGAATTTAAAAACCATGCTGTTAACTGAGGGTAGGAGGTAGGGTCGGAGTCCTGATCGACCCTGGGTGCGACCCTCCCCAGATTCTGAACTTCCCGAACACTGAGGGTCGATGGTCAGGAACACCTAGGGTCGGATGGTCATCGACCCTCGGTGTGACCCTCTGTCCACTTTGGTCCAATTCTCTCTCTTTGATCCATTCTTTGTGTTTGGGGTCCTATGGCTTGCTTCTACATTCCATTAAACATTGATTCCATGGTCTGGAACCACGAATCAACCACCTAGATAGCTCTCATGCATTCTTCTATGGTTTTCCATGAAAACTTAACCGTAGCTTGATGGTTTGGGTTTCTCCGAGATCACACTCTCAACAATAACTAACCTAAGGTCTGTAGAAACTCATGGAATTAGTATCCATACCTGAGAAGATTACTTTTTCTCTGAAATTCTTTTCCTTTTTACTAAGTTCTCTTCCTTGCCTTTCTTCTTCCTTTTTTCCTTCTCCTCTCTTTCTCTCAATTCAATTAGGGTTGTGAAAGGAGTGAAAGTGGCTTAGGGATGTCTTTTAAATAGAGTAGGAATATCCTAAAATAAGTCCCTTTGAGATTAGGAAAGAATCCCAATCGAAAATTAGGAAATTTCCTAATTTTATTTTCTTACGGCAACCGAGGGTCGATGGGAGGGTCGATGATCCCGTCGATCCTAGGGTCCTAAGCTGTCTGACCCTCCCTTCAAAACTAAGGGTCTGACTTTCTGTTTTGGGAGGTCCGACCCTGCTTAGCAGGGTATGCGACCCTTCCCCTATTTTAAGTGTTTTTGGGTCGATTTGATACCTGGGATCTCGATCTCCTTCACGCCCTTGGTCCATTTGACTCGACCATGATGGGTAAACCTGGTTCAAGGTGGTAAGACCGGGTTAGATTGACATGGGTCTTACATAGCAACCAAGGTCGATGGAACCTCCGACCCTGGCATTGACCCCCAGTTAACAACATGCTTTTTAAAATCAGAATTAATTCTAATTAAATTCTATCGATTTGATTAGGTCTGCTAGTGATATAATATTGATATTTAGTTTATTCTTAAAGATTGAAAGAGGATCTACGATCAAGTAAACGTGAGGGAACAAGACCTAAACTAATTGGTTAATAATAAACTATTTTATTCTTGAGTCCAATGCCATGATTGATTCTATGCGTGAATGCTTGTTTTGTGGATTCAACATGTCATCCAATATTTCGATTATTACTGTTCATGCATATTTAAATTATTGTTTATAACATGATGATGATGATGATGATAGAAATAGGCATGTGGATGTATGTGTGTGGTTGGTGTGCTTGATGCGAGCAAGTATCAGGGGGAGGTGTCATAGGTCAGGCCTCAGCACTCTAGCTCTATCTCTAAGTCAAGTCTTGTCCACTGACATCGTCGTATCGCCATTACCTTAGCAGAACTATTACGTCATAGGGTATGAGGGGAGGTGGTCTCGGACCGTGTAGTCTTTGACTCTGCCGGGGGGCCTTAGCCCTATCTCTATGGACGTATTGAGGGATGCTGGGGTGTGGCCTTCGATACACTGATTGGCATTAGGATTGGTTATTGGCGAGCCCTGTTTGTGAGCCCTCGCCAACAGGGGCTTACGTGTTGGTATGGGCAACGGGTACAGAAATAAAGTAACCTTTGCGTGTACATTGTCCATGGCGGGTGCATGTGGGACGACAATAAATGTTTTGTTTGCTCACTGAGCCATGATGTGTGCTCATCCTCTCGACGTCGAATATTTTTAGTTGATGATGCAGGTACTACAGTCGAAGATTGTATGAGTGCTCCGGTGTACGTGCGTGTTGCTGCAATGGAAGCCGAAGACTTAGTGGATACGCATGACCCCTCATGCGAGTGCAACTCATGTGTATTCCATAAGAATTTTATTTGAATTTATAAAGGGATGTAATTGATATTCTATTTATTTATGTCTCAGTTGATACAACAATAACTTGATATTTTAATTATGATTATTACAGTTAGAGTTCTCAGTTCATTTTTCTATAAGACTTCCGCTATTGTATATTTATTCTGATTATGATTGTGGATGTGCATGGTTTTATTTTTAATGGATATAACCTATTAGAGATCCTGATTAAACCGTTGGTTTATTAGCGATTCATCAAACTGTTCTGAATGGTGCAGAATTGGGGTGTGACAAGTACACATCCTAATCCCAGTCCTGACGCATTGGTGCACAAAATAAATGGTTGTCCTGGAATCGAAATGGTCAAGGTTGGAGCTGATATCAATCTAGCCTTCAATGTTTGGAAACTCTTCTCGCATTTATCAGTCCAAACATACTTCTCACCCTTCTTAGTCAAACTGGTATGAGGTACGGCAATTCGGGAATAGTTTTCCACAAATCGTCGATAATACCCTGCTAGACCTAAGAAACTTTTAATTTTTGCAACGCTCTTTGGTGCTTCCCACTTCACGATAGCTTCGATCTTGCTAGGGTCCATTTTAATTCCTTCAGCGGACACAACATGGCCTAGAAATGCGACTTCCTTTAGCCAAATCTCACACTTTGAAAATTTGGCGTAGAGCTTCTGCTTCCCTAGTCGTGCAGAGCAGCGTTTAGATTCTTAATATTAGTTTCCTTGTCTTTCGAGTAGACCAATATATCATCGATGAATACAATAACCGACGTATCCAACATATCGTGGAATACCCGATTCATAAGTTCCATAATGGTTGATGGTGCGTTCGTCAATCCAAAAGACATGACCAAAAATTTATAATGCCCATATCTGGTCCTGAATGCTGTCTTGGGGATATCACCATCCTTAATCTTCAACTGATGGTAGCCTGACTGAAGATCGATCTTGGAGAACACTTTGGCACCTTGCAACTGATTGAACAAGTATTCGATCCGAGGTAATGGATACCAATTCTTAATTGTCAGTTTATTCAGTTCTCGGTAGTCTATACACAATCGAACGCTACCATCCTTCTTCTTCACGAATAATACTGGCGCTCCCCATGGTGATATGCTAGGTTGGATGTAGCCCTTGTGTAGTAGTTCTTGTAGTTGTACTTTTAATTCTTTCAATTCAGTAGGAGCCATTCTATAAGGTGTTTTAGATATTGGTGCGGCTCTGGGTATCAGATCTATAACAAACTCTATAGCGCGGTCGGGTGGTAATCCTGGTAGTTCTTCAGGAAATACATCTGGATAGTTTCGCACGACATCAATATCCTCTATTCGTGGTGCTTCTTTGGTAAGATCGACCATAGATACTAGATACCCAACTGCTCCTTTCTCAAGGCACTTCCTAGCCTTTAATGCAGAGAGTATGAGCTTTCGTTTACGGGGAAGTTTGGTTCCCAAAAAACTAAACTCTGCTCCTTCTTTGTCTTTAAATGACAGCTTCTTTTCGGCACACAATAGATTGGCAGAATGTCAAGCTAACCAGTCCATTCCCAAGATAACGTCAAAGTCTGCCATCTCAAGTTGGATCAAGGTTGCATCCAAAGTCTTTTCATCAATCAGAACTGGACATGGTCCATTACCTTTTCTAACTCTACTTCTAATCCCATAGCTTATCGTACAAGCAGTTTGTAGTCTAAGGATTTAAGGAGAGATTTAGCTTCTTTCCAAATGACACAGATATAAAAGAATGAGTAGCTCCTGAATCAAAGAGTACTCTGGTGGGGATGCCACTAATAGGTAAGATACCTGTGATTTGTTTTGGTTTAGTCTACATGCTCACATAATGTAACACAAAATGATAAGATTCAGGTCATACCTGTGACCACATCAGGCGATGTGGCAGCATCCTTGGATGTAACCGCGTAAACTCTGCCTTGTTGTAGTTGCTTCTTGGGCTTAGTACACTCCCTTGCCATATGCCCTACTTGATTGTAGTTAGAACATCTTACTCCTTCAATGACTTGCTTTTGTTGCTGTGGAGCTGCGGGGGTAGTCTTGGCTGCAGCATTAAAGCCTTGAGTACGGAAGGGTTTGAATATCTTGGTGTTCTCCCCGTTGTAAAAATTCCCATTAGGCCTTTTTATTCCCCTATTTTGAGCAAAGTAGCTCTCTTTCTGGCTCGACTCTATCACTCGAGCAATTTGTGCCGCTTCATTATAGATTTTCTTTTCAAGTCCCAGAACATGCTCGTGGATGCTTCCCCTAAGTCCAATGATGAACCTTCAGGTCTTGGTGTCTTCTACCTGCATACTGACTGGTGTGAAGAAAAACAGCTCCTCATAACGCTGTTGGTATACATCGACAGTCATCTGTCCCTGATATAAACTCAGGAACTCCTTCTCCATGGAATCTCTGAAACTCCTAGGAAAGTACTTCTCAAAGAATGCCTCGCTATAAATATCCCAAGTCAGTTGGGCATGCATTGTTAATAAATATGTCCTGGTAGACCTCCACCAATGGTGTGCATCTCCTTTCAGCATAAAGGTGGCACACAATGCTTTCTCTTCTTCATTTACTGTCATCATCATAAAATTTCTTTCCATTTCGTCAACCCAGTGTGCCGGCCATAAAGGATCTTTTGGCTTGCCATTAAATTCTTTGGGCTTCATTTTCAGAAAATGCCCCACCTGTCTGGAGTGGTCTAATTGCTGTGGGACATACGCCCCATACATAGGTGGTTGGTATTGATATCCACCTTGAGCTACCTCAGGGCTTTGTACTTGAGCCTGCATAATGGGAGTCTGTGGTGCGTGGGGTATTGTATTACTTCCCCCTGGTGCTGTGCTTGACTGTCTTGCTGGCATTGGTGGTGTCTGTGCAACTGGAAAAGTCATGCCTATGGCAGCTTGCATAGTAGCTTGTGCTTATTGCATTTGCTGCAGCTGTTGGGCCAAGTTCATTACGACTGTAGCCAGGTCTGTAGGTGGAGCTGGCAGATTTGTAGGATTTGTCTACCCATTAATTACGGACGGTGCCGTATTTGTATTCCCCTATGTTTTCGAGTGTGTCTGGCTGTCTTCCCCCATAGGTGGTGGTGGTGGGATAGAGTTACGACTTCGTCTGGTCACTTTGCGTCCAACCATTATCTAATCTGGTAGTGGGATTGCCTGAAAATCATAGAACACGTGAGACAATCATTATATACTTCATTTTCATATTTTAAAACCACTAACAAATGAAATTTTCAAATTTTTCAGATCATTCTGTCGAAAATGCTGTATTTTCACTACAGGGTCGATGGTGGGGGTCGATGGATGTCCGACCCTCAGTCTGCGACCCTGAGGAATCACTAATTCTTCCCGAGAGGTGGGGGTCGATGAGGGGATCGGAGGATATCCGACCCAGGGTGCGACCCCTGGTTCTCTGTCAGATTACCGAGAGCCGAGGGTCGATGAGGGGGTCGGAGGGAGGTCGGATGTCTTGGTCGAATTCTCCGACCCTCGGACCAAAAATCAGGTTTTTATTTCCGATTTTGAATCCATTTCTCATTCTTCCTCCTCCTTTTCGACTCGACTCATCCCATTGAGTTGCTACAGTGCCAACTCGGACTCTTTGGTGCTATTTTCTTCCTATTTCGACGTCCACACCTCGTCTACAAGTATGTTCTCTACATTTTCATGTTTTTAGATTTTCTTAGCTAGGTTTTTGCCCATTTAACTCGTTTTCTTCAAATTAAACTTTTTCCAACCGTAAAAATTTGATTTTTATTGGGGGCTTTTGTTGTTGGTGACTCAATGGACAAAAGCCCTAAAAAATATTTGAGTTTCGTCGGTTGGTTATCGAGAAACTTGAATTTTCCCATTTTTGCCCTAATTTGTCGAGATTTTTGAATTTCTTGAAATTTCTTCAAATTCGATCTCTTTAAATGAAATTTCCAACTCTATGAGTCTTGGAGGATTGTTTAAAACCTTTATAAGTCCTCCTGCCCATGTGTATGGGTGAAAAGTGAGGCTTTTGATCAATTTACATCATTATACTGTCGAAATTTTCAAATTTTTCATCTTTACTAACCCAATATCTGTTTCTCTTTGTTTTTGCAGATACTATGGCTCGTACCAAAGTACCCAGGGTTCATGACCCAGTCCGCTTCCATTCTAACGAGGCGGAGACATAGTATGCCCGCTATTCTCGTAAGAAGGTAGAGGGAGGCCGTCGAGTATACTTGGCTAGCCTGGCCCTGTTCGATGTGGAGAGGGCTTTTGGTGACATGGGTTGGCTTCTTGTGATCACCTATGACGCCTACACTCTGCCGGATTTAGTGAGACCGTTCTACTGTAATCTCCAGGCGGTGGGAGATTACAATGATACAGAGAGGGGCAGAGAGCTTTGGATCACCAGCTACGTCAAGGGGGTCGAGATTTCATTCGATTATCGACAGTTGACCGATTTGTTGGGCATTTCATATGATGGCCCCTTGGTGTTCTGTGCTCCTGGAGAGCCCTAGTTCTTTTCATTGGAGATGAGAGCTGAGATTGACCGCCAGATCATCAGAGAGGATCGCTGGGAGATGAAAGCGATCTATCTTCGTCCAGATCCTCGGGTGTACTACAAGATTATCCAGCACAACCTGATACCTCAGAGTGGGCACTACGAGAAAATCTCCTAGTTGACCCAGTATCTGTTGTACTGTATATGCACTAGGCAGCCCGTCTGCCTTCCTTACATTATCATGCGGATGATGATCAGCGCTACGTTGCCCAGTCATACTGGCAACCTGCCATATGGACGCATGATATCTATGCTACTTACCCACCTGGGTGTTGACATGGGGGATGAGAGGATTCAGGGGAAATCCTTCTCGTTACCTTTGGATTGGGAGGCCATCAGCAAGATGGGCATGCGGGATGCCCAGGTCAGCGACGAAGAGAGGAACGCTTTGATGCATCCATGTAATCGAGTGGAGATGGCTGACGTTCGGGCAGCAGCAGCAGTCGATGGAGCAAGGGTTCATGGGGATGATGACGATCGTCTGTACATGGATGTGGATGCCATACCTCCTCCATCACCTACTCATGCTACAGGAGCTGGTCCTTCTTATTCAGCTGGTCCTTCACATGCAGCTGGTCCTTCGTATGCACCTTCCATTGACATGATGGGGATACTGCATGAGATACGAGAGACACAGTGCATGTCTGATTTGAGGATGGGAGAGCTTCTGGAGGCTCAGCGCTTGTCGGATCAACGGGTGGGAGAGCTTAGGGATGCTCAGCATGTGACTGACCAATGGGTGGCTGATCTCACAGCTAGTATCCAGACGACCTAGACTCAGATAGCTTGGTTGACTAGAGTCTATGCTAAGGATTATGATAGAGACCGCGAGGCACCGCCTCCCCCATTACCTCCAGCTTCTTGATGTATTTCTTTTATCTTTTTTTTGTACTGCAGAGTAACTATCTAGGTTGTGGACTGTACTCTACTTTAGTCATGTATATATACGTTTGTTCTTCTTTTGGTTGTATATAAATTTGTTTCTTATTTAATAGATGCATTATTCTCTTTCAATTTTGTCTCAAACAACACAAATGCTTATGGTGTTTTATTATTACATCTTTTAAATTTTATCCTATCTCAGTTCACGAACTTTTGTGGAAGTATACTGGTTTCGCAGACAGGGCCTGAGAGCTCTGATACCAAGTTGTCACACCCCAATTCCGCACTATTCATAATGGTGTTATGAACCTCTAATAAACCAACCATTCAACCAGGATCTCAAATAGGTTGTGTCCGTTGAAAATAAAATCATACACATGCACAACCATAATCAGAATAAATACACAATAGCGGAAGTCTTAATAATAAATGAACTGAGGAATCTAATTATGATAATCATAGATAAAGTATCAATTTATGTTGTATCGACTGAGACATAAGTAAATAAAATATCAATTACATTTTCTTAATAAATTCAAATGAAAATCTAATTGAAAACGCATGCATTGCACTCGCATGAGGGCATGACTTTCCACAAAGTCTTCAGCTTCCATTGCAGCGACGTGTCCGTACATTGAAGTATTCATATAGTCCTCCACCGTAGTACCTGCATCATCAACTAAAATATTCGACGTCGAATGGGTGAGCACACATCATGGCTCAGTGAGCTAACAAAACAATGCAACAAACATATGCATGCATTTAATTCATATATGTGGTCTAGTTTATAAGTTTGCAATGCTGTAGAAAGGTTCGGTGGCCACCTCACCTCTATACACGAGTGTGTGAATCCGCCCAATGAAAACGGTACTATCGTCCCACATGCACCCACCATGGACAATATACACCCCATGAAAATGGCATGGCTGTACCAGTTGCCCACACCAACACGTAAGCCCCTGCTGGCGAGGGCTTGCAAACTGAGCTCGCAATTAACCAATCCTAATGTCAAATAATGTATCCAAGGCTTTACTCTAGCATCCCTCAATACATCTATAGAGTTAGAGCTAAGGCCCCCTTCAATTGAAATTCAGTTCCTAGGGTTTGGAAAATGATGTAAGGGTTTCCTTTGAGTTCTTTTTGGAGTTTTGTCACTCCATTCTTATGAGCAATTCAAAATTACTTGAATACCTCAAAACCCAAGGTTTTATTACTTCATACTTAATTTATTAAGCAAGTTCTTAGAACAACATATGCTCTAAGCTGTAATATGTTTCCTTAATGCAGACCACCACTTCTAAGGAAAACCACTGTAAGCTTGCTACAATGCAGTGACCCATTGGAATTTGATGAGGTGCCATTTATTTCCTTAGAGGCTCAACAAGCATCCCCGAGGTTTGAAAAGAAATTGGTTGAATCAGGTCGATGTGTACTATTTGACGAGTTGGAACAGTTTAACGTTAAGGCCACATTCGATGCTATGGGATGATCTCCCATGTTAGAGATTGACATCACCAAGGGGTCCGACTTGGTACGGTTTTCTACTACAACTTACGTGTGATAGGTGGTATGCATGATGATGATGATGTTGTAATCTTCGTATTTCTAGCCGGGTTTTAGGCAGAGATATATCTTTTGATCCTAGGTAACTGGCTAGAATGTTAGGTATATCCATGGGTGGAGACGTAGCATATTGGGGTCTTAAGGACAGGGACGCCTTGACTGAAATTATGCGGCTGGAGATTTCCAATCAAATTCTCCTGCCGGGTAAATGTTAGACAAACTGTCAACTATTGTTCCTTATCCCAAGTATACAGTAGAATTGTATAGCACAACATCTACCACAGGGTGGTCATTATAATGAGTTGTCTTCATTTTTGTCAATTCTTGGTCTATCGGATTGTAACCAGGGTTCCAATTTGTTTGCCTTACATTCTTATGCTGACCATGATTATGGCTTCAAAAGGTACTAGATCTTCAAACCTTTCTTACGGCAAACTACTTAGTCATCTCTTCTCACTTCTGGGAATTGACATACCATATTTTGATGCATATGAAGTGATAGTGGCATCTACATTTGGATGGTACACCATCTCTAAAATGCATTTGGATGAGGTGGTGCTCTCTGACGATGAGCTAGAGGCTCATCCTCATCCTGGAACATTAGCAGATGAAGAATTTAAGGATGAAACAGAGAACAATGCATAAATAGACGCTGAGACTGAAGGTAGAGATCAAGCAAATCCATCTTAAACTCCCGTTGACATGAATGCCATGTTGGCCAAGCTACACAGCATTCGGGATCACCAGAGGTAGTTTGCACACTTTATGGAAAATAATTTTAGGCAAGTGCGGCATGCCCAACCATTGTTCACATCTCAAGTCCTCACAATGCAAGAAGCCATGTTAACGGCAGGTATAATGTCTAAAAATGACATTAAGGGTGCGGCAGCTACATCACTAGTGAAGACCTACTAGTGAGTTCATAAGTCCCCACCATCGGATATTGAGTAATCAGATGATCTCCACATTCCTACACTATTGTTTTAGAACTATGTCTTATTTTCCTAATCAACTTGTGATGCTTAATCTCTAGTCTTTCCCTATCACATTATATTATTTTGTTAGTTATCACACAACATACTTATTTATTTCATATTTACTAGTTATGATTTTTAAGCTTTTATTAGCCTATTGCTCAGGTTACAGTAAAAGGGTTGTCGCATTGTCTTGGTTGGCATAGTGTAAAAGAGCTTATTGCTCTAATACCAAACCTATCACACCCCAAAATACCAATATAAAATTTTTTTAGGATACAACTGGATCAACACAGTATTTTAGATGTGATCCCACCAGGACCTCATAAGTAGTGCGCACACATACCAACCACATACCAACACAATAGCACATATACAATCCAAAGTAATAAATAGCAAAAGATAACTAAATAACCATGAGCTCTCTAATTATAAGTTCCAATTATAATACCATTATGTTATATCCTTTTTAAGATTTCTTCACCAACATTCACCAATCAACTAAATAAAAGTATTATTGCCCTATACCTACGGGCTAACTAAATGAAATCTAAATAAAAGAAAACAAATAAATTATTTATTGCTTCAGAAACTCTTCATCAAAAATATCTATCCAGCAAACACACATCCGTCACATTCGCAGTCCATGTCGTGTACTTCGTCTTCGAATGGCATCCCTTTTAATTGGGCTAAGTAGGAGATCGCAAGCACATTCAGATAATTAACAATAGTAGTACCTACAATATCATCTAAAGAGAATGGCATATGTCACAACCCAATTCTGAACCAACTAGAATGGTGTGATGAACCGTCTATGATCCAACGGTTCAATCAGGATCTCGAATAGGCAGTGTCCCTTTACTTAAACCATATACATCCATAACCATAATCAGAGTAAATAAACAATAGTGGAAGTCTTTAATATTAATGAACTGACTATCTAACAATGATAACATAAATAAAGTATCCAATTATCTCCAAAAGACTAAGACATAAAATATAATAAATTAATCAATTACATGTTCTGAATAATCCAACAACTAAAACTACTCAAAAATACATGAGTTGCACTCACACGACAAATCATGCGACTCCATCATAGCTTCCGCGTCCATCGCCGTAACATGTTCGTACATCGGAGCATTTAAATAATCTTCTACAGTAGGACCTGCATCATCAACTAAAAAGATTCGACGTCGAAAGGGTGAGCACACATCATGGCTCAGTGAGCAAACAAAACAATCCAACAAAATAATATCCTCACCTTCCGAGTCGAAAAGGTGAAGATATTGCTTTCGCATGGCAGTCTCTTTTTCCCATGTGATCTCTTCTATATCTTGGCTTCTCCAAGTAACCTTAACATAATAAATATCACAGTTGCGTAGACGTTGAACCTTTCAGCTGGTAATTTCAATTGGTGCTACTTCGAATGTCAAATCATCAGTTAGACCCGGAGGATCCGCTATTATAACGTGTGTTGGATCTCTAACGTACTTCATCAGTAATGAGATATGAAATACATCATGCACACTTGACATAGATGGGGGCAGTGCTAACTGATACGCCCCTTTCCCATGTATAGCTAGAATCTCATATAACCCGACATATCTCGTACTTAGCTTTCCTTTCTGGCCGAAATTTTTTAAGCCTCACATAGGTGATACTTTCAAGAATACCTTATCACCCACGATGAATTCAAGGTCTCGACGTCGAATATCTGCATACTGTTTGTGCCGGTTCGGAGCTATTCTAACTCTTTCCTTGATAATGTCAACCACTCAATAAGTCTCTTCAACAAACTCTGGTCCAACAATACTTCATTCTCTAACTTCATTCCAAAACAAAGGAGTTCGACACTTTCTACCATAAAGTGCTTCATAGGGTGACATCTGTATAGTAGCCTGAAAGCTGCTGTTATAGGCGAACTCGATCAATGGTAGTTTCTCATCCCATGTTCCTTTGAAATCAATAACACAGGCATGACGCATGCCTTCTAAAATCTGAATGGTACGCTCCAACTGTCCGTATATCTAAGGATGGAATGCAGTACTGAACTTCAACGTTGTACCCATAGCTTTCTGTAATCCTTCCCAAAACATAGAGGCAAAGCGTGGGTCTCTGTCAAACACAATGCTTTTAGGTACACCGTGCAATCTGATAATATTATCTACTTATAGCTTGACTAACCTCTCTAGGGTATACAGAGGTCGTATAGCTATGAAGCTAGTTATCTTTGTCAGACGATTTACAATCACCCAGACCACGTCAACTACTCGGGGAGTCAATGGTAACCTGGTGACGAAGTCCATAGTGATGCAGTCCCATTTCCAAGCTGGTTCTGGCAGTGGCTACAATAATCCTGATGGTCTTTGCCTTTCAGCCTTTACCCTCTGACAATTTAGGCATTGAGACACAAATTTAGCTACATCCACTTTCATTCCTCTCCACCAATATAGTTTTTCCAGATCATGAAACATCTTTGTACTTTCAGGATGTACCGAATAAGCGGTGGTGTGAGCTTCCGCATTAGTCTATGTCTAATATCCAAGACTTCATTTTCAGGAACACACACTCTTCCTTTATATTTTAGTACCTCTTTGAACGTCCAAGGTGAACTCAAGAGTAGTCCTGCCTTTTTCAATGTCTTCTTGCACCGTTCTCAACTAAGGGTCTGATTTAATAGCGGCTTTCACTTCATTTAATATATCAGGTATAATCTTTAATGTGGCAAACATATTTGAAAACTGATGAATAAACCCTTGGTTGGTTGATCCACCTGGTGCATCTATCACGAACTGCTCATTACCATGATTGAATACTTTTCTTGTAACACACATTGCCACAGTAGTGTTAACATCTCCTTGGGATTTTATCATTGTTTTTCTACTTTGCGCATTAGCAACTACATTAGCCTTCCCTGGATGATACTGGATATCACAATCATAATCCTTCAATAATTCCAGTCATCTTCTTTGTCTCATGTTCAACTCCTTTTGATTAAAAAGATAAGTGAGGCTCTTATGATCTGATTTAATCTAAAATTTCTCTCCATACAAATAATGTCTCCATATCTTGACAGCATGTACTACTGCTGCTAATTCCAAGTCATGAGTGGGATAGTTCTTCTCATGTGTCTTCAGTTGTCTTGAGGCATACATAACTACTTGTTCTCCTTGCATAAGCACACATCCTAAACCCAACCCAAACTCATCAATGTACAAGGTAAATGGTTGTCCTAGAATAGGAATAGTGAAGATGGAACGGATATCAATCTAGCCTTCAATGTTTGAAAACCCCCCTCACATTTTTCGGTCCAAACAAACGTTTCTCCTTTCTTAGTCAAACTGGTGAGAGGTACGGTGATTCTAGAGTAATCTTCTACGGATCGTCTGTAATACCCTGCTAGACCTAAGAAACTTCTAATTTCTGCAACATTCTTAAGTGCTTTTCATTTGGCAATGGCTTTATTTTTGCTAAGATCCACTTTAATTCCCTCAGCGGATACAACATGGCCTAGGAAAGTGACCTCATTTAGCCAAAACTCACACTTTGTAAATTTGGAGTAAAGCTTCTCTTTTCTTAGTTGCTACAGAGCGGCTAGTAGATTTATAACATGAGTTTCTTTGTCCTTGAAGTATACCAATATGTTGTCAATAAACACAATGACTGATGTATCCAACATATCATAAAATACCCGATTCATGAGTTCCATAAAAGTTACAGGTGCATTAGTTAATCCAAAATACATGACTAAAATTTCATAATGTCCATATCTTGTTCTAAATGCTGTCCTTAGAATATCACCTTCCTTAATCTTCAACTGATGGTATCCTGACCGAAGATCAATCTTAGAGAACACTTTGGCAGCTTGCAACTGATTGAAGAAGTCATCGATCTGAGGCAATGGGTATCGATTCTTGATTGTAAGCTTATTTAATTCCCGATAGTCCATACACAGTCGAACACTATCGTCCTTCTTCTTCACAAACAATACTGGTGCTCCCCATGGTGATATGTTGGGTCTGATATAACCCTTGTCCAGTAATTCCTGTAATTGTACCTTCAGTTCCTTCAGTTTAGTAGGAGCCATTCGATAGGGTGCTTTAGATACTAGTGCGGCTCCGGGTATAAGATCTATAACGAACTCTGTCGCTCGATCGGGTGGTAGTCCTGGTAGTTCATCAGGAAATACATCCGAAAAGTCATGCACAACATCAATATCTTCCATTCATGGTGCTTCCTTCGTGAGATCAACCACGGATACTAGATACCCAACTCCTCCTTTCTCGAGGCATTTTCTAGCCTTTAATGCAGAGAGGATGAGTTTTCGTTTATGGGGAAATCTAGTTCCCGCATAACTAAACTCTGCTCCTTCCTTGTCTTTAAATGTCAGTTTCTTTTCTGCACATAATAGGTTTGCAGAATGCCGAGCTAACCAATCCATTCCCAAGATAACGTTAAAGTCTGCCATCTCAAGTTGAATTAAGGTTGCATCCAAAATCTTCTCGTCGATAAGAACTGGACATGGTCCATAACCTTTTTCTGGTTCCACTTCTAATCCCATAGGCGATCGTACAAGCAATTTGTAGTCTAAAGATCTGAGGGGTAGATTTAACTTCTTTCCAAATGACCCAGATATAAAAGAATGAGTAGCTCCAGAATCAAAGAGTATTCTTGCGGGTATGCCATTAATAGGTACGATAGCTGTGATTTGTTTTAATTTAGTCTACATACTCACACAAGGTAATACAAAATGAAAGGTTCAGGTCATACTTGAGACCACATCGGGCGATGCGGCAGCATCCTCAGACGTAACTGCATAAACCTTTCCTTGCTCTAGCTGCATCCTGGGCTTAGGACACTCTCTTGAATAATGTCCCATTTGATTACAGTTATAGCATTTAACTCCTTCACTATTTTGCTTCTGTTGAGGTTGGACTATTGGAGTAGTCTTGGTTGCAGCATTAAAGCCTTGAGTACGGAAGGGTTTAAAGGTCTTTGTGTTTCCTCCGTTATATGAATTTTCATTGGGCCTTTTGATACCTCTATTATGAGCAAAGTAACTATCCCTCTGGCTTGATTCTAGTACTCGAGCAATCTGTACCACTTCATTATAAACTTTCTTTTCCAATCCCAATACATGATCCCGTATACTTCTCCTATGTCCCACGACGAACCTTCGGGTTTTGGTATTTTCCTCCTGCATGCTAGAGGGGTCAAAGAAAAACAGATCTTCATAATGATGTTGATACGCATCCACAGTCATCTGTCCTTGATACAAACTCAGGAACTCTCTTTCCATAGCAGCTTTGAATCTTCTGGGAAAATATTTCTCAAAAAATGCATCTTTATTGAAAGCCCAGGTCAATTGGGCGTGCTTCGTTAATAGATAACTCCGAGTAGACTTCCACCAGTAGTGTGCATCGCCCTTCAGCATAAATGTCGCACATAGCACATTTTCCTCTTCATTAACAGTCATTATCATGAAGTTCCTTTCCATCTCGTCGATCCAGTGAGCTGTCCACAAAGGATCCGCTGGCTTACCATTATACTCCTTATGCTTCACTTTCAAAAAATGCTCGATCAGTCGAGAATGGTCCAACTGATACTGAGCATAGGCTCCATATATAGGTGGTTGATACTGGTAACTGTCTTGGGCTACTTCAGGGTTTTGTACTAGATCTTGTACAACTGGCGGTTGAGGTGCTTGAGGTACCGTGTTGCTACCCCCTGGTACGGTGCTAGCTTATCTCACTGGTATAGGTGTAGTATGTGCAGCTGGAAAAGCCATTCCCATAGTAGCTTGCATGTTGGCTTGCACCTGCTATATTTGCTGCAGCTGTTGTGCTAGGTTCATTACCACAGTAGCCAAATCTGTAGGTGGGGTTGGCAAGTTTGTATGATTAGCCTGGTCGTTGGCTCCTGGTGGTACCACATTCTGATTCTCTTATCTTTCAAGGTTTTCATGGCCATTTTCCTCCACAAGTGGTGGTGGTGGAATTGGGTTGCGTCCTCACCTGGTTACTCTTCGCCTAGCCATTTCCTATTTTCAGTGCTGGTAGTGTCTGAAACTCGTAGAACATGTGAGGCAATCATAATATATATCATTCCAATGTCAAAATCTAATTAATCAATGTAAAATTTCAATTTTCCAAGTCATTCAGTCAAAATTTAGTATTTTCAATCATGTGGTCGATAGTGGGGTCGCAGTACATGCGACCATAGGGTATGGGACTACACAAAACCCTGTTAGCTCACCGAGAGCCTGTAGTCCATCGTATGGTCGCATTATGTGCGACCACAGGGTGCGACCACATGAAATCTATCAGCTCACCAAGAGCCTATGGTCGATCGTATGGTCGCATATTTTTGTCTAAAATTGCGACCACACGACCCCAAATCAGGTTTTTAAACCTGATTTTTGGAGTCATTCTCTATTCTTCTCTTTTGCTTTCAACTCAACTCGCCACCACTGAGTTGCTACAGTGTCGACCACTCGGGTTTGGTGATTCTTTCATCCATCCACGACCTACGCTCCGTTCTTTCCGGTATGTTCTCTACTGGTTCTCCTTTTAAAGCTTTTAAAACTAGGTTTTTCTCCATTAATAGGGTTTTCTTCAAATTAAAATTTTTCTGACCGTAAAAATTTGATTTTTATTGGTGATGTAAGACCCGTGTCAATCTAACCCGGTCTTACCACCTTGAACCAGGTTTACCCATCATGGTCGAGTCAAATGGACCAAGGGCGTGAAGGAGATCGAGATCCCAGGTATCAAATCGACCCAAAAACACTTAAAATAGGGGAAGGGTCGCATACCCAGCTAAGCAGGGTCGGACCTCCCAAAACAGAAAGTCAGACCCTCAGTTTTGAAGGGAGGGTCGGACAGCTTAGGACCCTAGGGTTGACGGGATCATCGACCCTCCCATCGACCCTCGGTTGTTGTAAGAAAATAAAATTAGGAAATTTCCTAATTTTTTATTAGGATTCTTTCCTAATCCCAAAGGGACTTATTTTAGGATATTCCTACTCTATTTAAAGGACGTCCCTAAGCCACTTTCACTCCTTTCACAACCCTAATTGAATTGAGAGAAAGAAAGGAGAAGGAAAAGAGGAAGAAGAAAGGCAAGGAAGAGAACTTAGCAAAAAGGAGAAGAATTTCAGAGAAAAGTAATCTTCTCAGGTATGGATACTAATTCCATGAGTTTCTACAGATCTTAGGTTAGTGTTGAGAGTGTGATCTCGGAGAAACCCAAACCATCAAGCTATGGTTAAGTTTTCATGGAATACCATAGAAGAATGCATGAAAGCTATCAAGGTGGTTGATTCGTGGTTCCAGACCATGGAATGAATGTTTAATGGAATGTAGAAGCAAGCCATAGGGCCCCAAACACGAAGAATGGATTAAAGAGAGGGAATTGGACCAAAGTGCACAGAGGGTCGCACCGGGGTCGATGACCATCCGACCCTAGGTGTTCCTGACCATCGACCCTCACTGTTCGGGAAGTTCAGAATCTGGGGAGGGTCGCACCCAGGGTCGATCAGGACTCCGACCCTACCTCCGACCCTCAGTTAACAGCATTGTTTTTAAATTCATAATTAATTTTAATTAAATTCTATCGACTTTGTTAGGTCTTCTAGCAATATCATAACACTGTAAAGGTGATTCTAAAGCTTGGAAAAATATCTATTAGCAAGCTAAGGTGAGGAACCATAACTCCAAACTAATTGGTTAATAACAAAACTGTTTTCTATTTTCTTGAGTCATATGCCATGTTTGATTCTATGCGAATATGTTTGTAATGTGCATACAGCATGCCATCCAATATTTCTACTATTTGTTCATGCATATTTACTTTACTGTTTATAACATGATGATGATGATGATGATAGGAATAGGCATGTGCTTGTATATGTGTGGTTGATGTACTTGATGCGAGCGAGTATCAAGGGAAGTGTGATGAGAACGTCAATAAACGTTAACCTTTGGTGGGTCTCAGCACTTTAGCTCTATCTCTAACTCAAGTCTTATGCATTGGCATCGTCGTATCGCCATTACTTTAGCAGAACTATTATGTCGTAGAGTATCAGGGGAGGTGGTCTCGGTCCTTGTAGTCTCTGACTCTACTGGGGGCCTTAGCTCTATCTCTATGGACATTCTGAGGGATGCTGGGGTGAGGCCTTGGATACACTTTTGGCATTAGGATTGGTTAGTTGCGAGCCCAGTTTGCAGCCCTCGCTAATAGGGGCTTACGTGTTGGTATGGCACTATATTGCAATAAACGTAACCTTTGTTATAAAATGTTCCTAATTGGGTGCATGTGAGTTGACGATAAACGTGATCTTCGGGTGACGTCACACACTCGTGTATAGAGGCGGGGTCAATAAACGCGACTTTTGACTACCTAAACATTTCTATTGCATACTGCAAACTTTAAACCGGACCAAAGATATAAATTGATTTGCATGCATATGTATTGTTGCATTGTTTTGGCTACTCACTGAGCCGTGATGTGTGCTCACCCCTCGACGTCGAATATTTTTAGTTGATGAAGCAGGTTATACCGTTGAAGACTATGTGAATGCGTCTGTGTACGGAAACGTGGCAGCGATGGAAGCTGAAGCTGAAGTGGATACACACGACTCCTCTTGCGAGTGCAACTCGTGTGTATTTGATTAGATATTTTCTAGTTTTCTTTATTGGATTTATTAAGACATGTATTTGGTACTTAAATATTTATGTCTCAGTTGAAAATAGAATAATTTACTATTAAATTATTAATATCATCTTAGTTTCTCAGTTTATGTTATTATAAGACTTCCGCTATTGTGTATTTACTCTGATTATGATTACGGATGTGTGTAAGTTTAGATAACACGGGGATAGCCTATTTGAGATCCCGGTTGAACCGTTGGTTTATTAGCAGTTCATCACATCATTCTGAATAGTGCAGAATTGGGGTGTGACAACAGGGGACCTTTGCTATTGGCCATCCAATAGATGAAAGCCCTCAAGAAAATTTTAGTTTCATCGGTTAGTTTATGAGAAACTTGAAATTTCCATTTTTGACCTAATTTTTGGGGTTTTTCCAAATTGTCAATGTTCAAATTCGATATACCTAGTTTAAATTTCCAACTGTATGAGCCTTGCAGGATGGTTTGGGACATATGTAAGTCCTCCTGCCCAACTGTTTGGGTGAAAAGTGAGGCTTTTGGCCAAATCACGCCATTATAATGCCAAAATTTTGAGTTTTTCTCTATATCTAATATCTTGCTTGTTGGTATGTGTCTTTATAGATAACATGGCTCGCACCAAGGACCCCAGAGTTCATGATCATCTTTGCTTCCGATCTAATGAAGTAGAGACTCAGTATGCTCGTTATGAGAGTAAAAAGGTGGAAGGGGGTCATTCTACAAACCTGGCTAATTTAGCCCTATTTAATGTGGTGGGCGTCTTCGGTGATATGGTCTGGCTCTCTGTGATATTGTATGAGGGTTACACCTATCCTGCATTGGTGAAGCAGTTCTATTATAATCTACTGGTGGAGGGTGACCCAGAGGACATAGACAGGGGTAGAGAGCTCAGGATCACTTGTTATGTTAAAGGGGTAGAGATCTCCTTTAACTGCCAAGAGTTGGCTGATCTCCTAGGTATATCCAATGATGGCCCATTAGTATATTGCACACACAAGGAACCCCAGTTCCTTTCAGTGATGATGCGTGCAGAGATTGACCGCCAGCTTCTTAGGGATGATCGGTGGGAGATGAGGGCAATCAATCTACGGTCGAAACCTCGGGTGTACTGCAAGATCATTCAGCCCAACTTAATTCCTCAGAGTGAGCATTATGAGAAGATTTCACAGTTGTCCTAGTATCTCTTGTACTGCATCTACACTAGGCAGCCCGTCTGCCTTCCTTACATTATTATCAGGACTATGCTCCATGCTACGACGCTTGGTCTGAGGGGCAACCTATCCTATGGGCATTTGATCACCACTCTGCTGACCTGCCTGTAGGTCGACTTGGTTGATGAGAGGATTCATGAGGACACCTTTTCAACATACCTTGACTGGGAGACTATCTGCAGGATGGGGATGCCAGATGCACAGGTCAGTGACGAAGAGAGGAACGCTATGGTGCATCCCCGTACTTGAGTAGAGATAGTAGACGTAGAGGCGGCAGCAGCAGCAGCAGCAGAGGTCCATAGGGGTGATGCTGAAGCGGATGATGATCAGATATACATGGATGTGGATGCCATACCTCCTCCATCACCACTGCATTCCACTAGATCTGACCCTTTTCGGGTTTCATCCCACTCTGCTGGTCCATCGTACCCACCACCAGATGATGTGATGGGGCTGCTACGTGAGATTCGAGAGGCCCAACGTGCTACTAATCAGTGGGTGGCGGATCAGACAGCTAGTCTCCAGGTGACCCAGACTCAGGTAGCCTAGCTTACAAGGGTACATGTCAAGGATTATGATCGAGATCGTGAGGCACCTCCTCCTCTAGCACCCCCAGCTCCATGATGCATTCATTTCTTTTACTTCTACTACAGAGTAACTGTCCGGATTATGGACCATACACTGATTTGGATATATTTTGTTTTTATTCTCATTTGATGTATACATGAAACTTGTTTCTCATCTTATTTGTATATTATTTTCTTTCTTAATTTTTGTCTCATACAATACAGGTGCTTATGGTGTGTTCTTATAACAACTTTTATGTTTATCCTAACTCTGTTCACAACTTTTGTGGAAATATATAGGTTTAATAGACAGAGCCTGAGAACTCTGATACCAAGTTGTCACACCCCAATTCTGAACCAACTAGAATGGTGTGATGAACCATCTATGATCCAACGGTTCAACCAGGATCTCGAGTAGGCCGTATCCCTTTACTTAAACCATATACATCCACAACCATAATCAGAGTAAATAAACAATAGCGGAAGTCCTTAATATTAATGAACTGAGTATCTAACAATGATAACATAAATAAAGTATCTAATAATCTCCAAAAGACTAAGACATAAAATAAAATAAATTAATCAATTACATGTTCTGAAAAATCCAACAACTAAAACTATTCAAAAACACATGAGTTGCACTCGCACGACGAATCATGCGACTCCATCATAGCTTCTACGTTTATCGCCGCAATATGTCCGTACATCGGAGCATTCACATAATCTTCTACAGTAGGACCTACATCATCAACTAAAAATATTCGACGTCGAAAGGGTGAGCACACATCATGGCTCAGGGAGCAAACAAGACAATGCAACAAACATATGCATACATTCAATTCATATCTTTGGTCTGGTTTACAGGTTTGCAATGTGCAATAGAAAGGATAGGTGGCCGCCGCACCTCTATACATGAGTGTGTGAAGAAACCCAATGGATCAAACACCAATGCCATCCCACATGTGCCCATCATGGAATAGAGATAGAGCTAAAGTGTCTGGACCAAACACCGCTTGATAATTCCCCTGATGCCCCACCCATACCTACACGTAAGCCCCTATTGGCGAGGAATTGCAAACTGGGCTCGCAACTAACCAATCCTAATGTCAAATAGTGTATCCAAGGCCTCACCCTAGCATCCCTCAATACGTCCATAAAGATAGAGCTAAGGCCCCCCGATAGAGTCAGAGACTACACGGTCCAAGACCACCTCCCTTGATGCCCTATGACGTAATAGTTCTGCTAAGGTAATGGTGATACAACAATGTTAGTGGACAAGACTTGAGTAGAGATAAAATTAGAGTCTGGTGACCAAGATGAACCACAGTGTCACGTCCTCCCCCTGATGCCGCACTCGTATCAGGTACACTAACCATACACATACATTCGCATGCCTATTCCTAGCATCATCATCATCATCATGTTATAAATATACGAAATTAAATATGCATGAGCAGTAATAACAGAAATATTGGAGACATGTAAAATGCACATTGCAAGCATTCAAGCATAGAATCATTCATGGCATTGGACTCAATAAGTAAAATAGTTTATTAGTATTCAATTAATTTAGGTCTTGTTCCCTCACCTTTGGTCAATAGTAGTTCCTCGTTCAAGCTTTGTAAATCACTTTTAAACCACTTGAAAACCTAACAAATTTATAGATTTTAAATTAAAATTTATTTCTAGCAATTTAGCCTAACAGAAACTGAGGGGTCGCAGGTGTGGCAGCACCTATGGTCTAAGTTTCTACGAACACAGGGTGTGTGGTCCAAGGTATGGTCGCATATCCTGCAACCAAAAATGCGACCACACCATCCCTGGAACTTCCCAAGGGCATGTGGTTGCAAGGTGTGGTCACATATCATGCGACCACACATGCGAGCACACCCTTCCTGGACTTTCCAAGGGTCGAATATGTATGTCTCGTGTGGTCGCATATCATGCGACCACACATGCGACCACACATGTGATGGTTGACTTTTTCACTCTCAACTCCATTCCTTCATGTTTGGATTCCTTGGCTTGTCATCATGGTCCTTCCTATGATTTTTCTGTGGCTCAGAACTAATATTTTTACATAATCCTTCATCCACATAAATTCCTTCCATGGATTCTCTTGGAATTTATCCATGGATTGATGATTGGGGTCTCACTTAAATCCCTATCTCCTTCATGAACTATTCTAAGCATTCAATTGACATGGGGAATATTTTCATACCTTAAGCTTGTTAAAGATTCAGAGTTTTCTGTAAATTTTCCTCCTCTTAGTCTTCCTCTTCAATTCTCCTTCTCTTCCTCCTCTTCTCTTTCTCTCACTTTCAATTTGAGTTCTAAAAGGATGAAGGAGGCTAAGGGACGTCCTATTTATAGAGGAAAACCCTCCATAATAAGCCCTACTTAGTTTAGGAAAGAACCCCCTTCGAATTAGGAAGGTTTCCTAATCACGGTTTTTGACTGGGTTCGTGTGGTCACAGGTGTGGTCGCGAAACCCATCGACCACACAGTCTAAAACATGCGACTACACGACCCAAATTCATGTGGTCATTTTAATCTGTGTTGTGGTCGACCACATAGACCACACCTGTTTAGGTACCACACACTCATAATTGACTGTTTTTGGGTTCAAATTCATACCTGATCTTATGGTTTCTTTACGCACTTGATCCGCTTGGCCCGACCTTGATAGGAAGACCTAATACAAAGTGGTAAGACCGGTTAGTTCAATACGGGTCTTACAACGTACACAAGGGTCAGCTCTCCAACATGAGCTCCGTAAGAAATAGGCAGACAAGCAAATAAAATGCATGATCAATTTATTACACACAGTAATGCAAGAGTCTGGTATCATCTATGCTAGTATGCTACGGTAAGGCCTAGCCACACTTCCCAAAAACTGACTATAACCTCCATGCATGGGAGTGTTTGGACACTTACCAGCCTACTCCTATAGCCTTGGTAAAGCCATGTAACATCCCAATTAGAATGGTGATCGGGCAGCAAGTCCTGCCAATGACCCTCTTACAAACACAACCGACCCTTCCCCCTCATCACTCCACTCTACCACTAGCCGACCCCCTACTGACCAGGGTTGCATACAGGGATAGTACTACTAACCAAAACCTACATGTCATACAAAATATCCCTCTCACCAATCCCAGCAGGAGTCCTAGACCATCCGTTTTGCCCCCCCCAAGATGTTGTCATCCTGCTAGGGGTGAGTGACATACTCATTAATAATTGTCTAACAGGTCGGATCTAGTGGTCCTTAACTATTTTACCACTGCCTACCAGATCTCAGTCACATACATCCACATAACAATCATATTATGAATGCAAATGCGTGTACAAAGCAGTTATTTGATGACATGTTATTACAATAAGCATGTGGTACAAGAATCATATATCACAAATACTCCAAAATCAATTAGGGATTCTATGCCTCACCTGGTTCTTGTAATTTTCACTACTTTTACCACGTGAGTTGACGATATCTACCCTCGTGACACCTTGATTGAGTAAATTAATGTTATTTTCTTGATTGTATTCTCAACAGGCTAAGTAATAGACCTCTAACGTTGGCTGATCGATTACTAGATTGCCCCTATCCCGATAGCTATAACATCTGATGAAGGTTAGAACCTTCTGCCAAGGGTCAATCGTAGCATCAGTCAGTATAGCATCAACGGCCACCACTGCTTTCGGCCACTTCTAATGGCCTTCTAGAATTGTTTGGACGTCAGGCTGGATCTTAGGTTCCATCGTCCATGGTAACATCTAACCACTCCTAAGACACACTTCGAAACTTCTTCCTTTACGTTCGTCAGTACTCCACAAGATGTGAGATTAGTCCCTACTTTGCTAACTTAGTATGGTCCAGTCATGGGATAGCTCCTAGGTTTAAATATTAATGTAACAAGGACAGATTCAAGGTTTACATTAAATCCCTCAACAAGAATATGTCTCCACAAGATCACAATGCCTCACAATGGTTCTACCATTAATGGAGAGTAATCATCCATCACCTTAATGTAATATTCGACAGAGTATGGAATTTCTATTAGAATTTACAGAATGGTTTAGAGTTTTAGCAACAATTGCTTGACTAATGTTGATCGACAGTGTACGTCATCGATAAATTTCCAGCACCAGTGCTGCAAAGCTTCACCCTCTTCCTTTATTTTCCTCCCTTCCTTTGAGAATGCATATTTAATTCTAAGGTGGGCACGTACCTAGAAGAAAGTGAAAGGGTAGAGTTTTTAATCTATTGGGGTGTCCTTTTTGGAGTAGAACTCCTAGTTTGAATGAGGAACTCATGGGGAGTTGCCAAGTGGCCAAAGTTTGAGTTAGGAATGAACTCGTTCCATTTCCCAACTCCAAAGGTGGTTAGGATAGGTTTGCGCCCCTTTGGATTCATCCATGGGTCCATGAAATATTATAATAGCTTCCAAAATGAATCCAAACTGTAAGATTTTATGGATAGGTTCATTTTGGCCTGGCTAGTCGATGGTCCCAGTCTTTACCCTATGGGGTTTGTCGACTAATAGTAGCGACCAACCCCCTTTATGTTGCATAATCTCACGTAGCAAGGAAAGTTAAGATTTTAAAGGGCACTTGTCATGTAGTCATCAATTTGGCATCAAATCTGGTTCATCGACGGTGGAAAACCCTAGCACAAAAAAAAAGAAAGTTAGGTCATATTTTCTGGGTACGAGTTTTACACCCTTGGAATCAAGTGGTCCCTGAGACCAATGGTGATGTAAAGAGCCTTGTGGAACCTGCCATCAGTTGGTAGGTCTGCTTCTCCATACATCAACAAATTTAATGAATATGCCCCTCCTATGAGATTGGCCAACTCTGCACAATTAGTTGAGATGGTAACCTGGATGCTAGCAAGGGAGTTCAAAACTACATCTCTGTGTCTTTGATGCCATCAACAACCTCCAAATAGACACATTGGCTTGTGTCTTCTCCAATTACTTTAGAATGGGGTTTTGGTGTAAGACCCACACTCCACTAACTTGTCTAATTGTGTCGTGCTAGGTCTTCCCATCATTGCTAGATCGAGTGGACCAACCGTGTGAAGAAAGCCCACGAGACCAGGTAAGCGAATCGACTCAAAAACACATAAAACTAAGTGTATGGTCGACTACCTAGGTAGGTATGGTTGATCATACGATGAAAAATAAAGACCATTGATAATTAAGTGTACAATCGATGTTTTTAAAAGTATGGTCGATGGATTTTACGATCGTACATCCGACCGTAATACCCCAATTAGACTCCGAGTTTGGAAACTGTTACGATCGGAAATCACCAGCCAGTCTGTGATCCGAGCAACCTGTAATCACAGAGGTGAGACAACGGAGTTGGGCGACTAAGCCCCGGGTACCCTCCAATGCCTAAGTCAGATTCCCAATGTAAATAGTCAAGAGATAGCGGGAAGCTATCTCCAGTTTAGAGAAAGAGGGGAACGATGAGAGAGTTTGAGCGTACGGAATGAATGGAGAGATTGTTGGATGATTTACCTTAAGGGATCGTCCTCCATTTATAGAGATTGGGAAGAAACATGGAGATACCAGGACTCAGGGAAGTATATCGCCAATAGGACTACCAAGTGTCGCTCTGAGGGACACCCAGGTCATAAACTCCAAGTAGGAGTAGGAGACTGTAGCCAAGGAAGCCAAATCGGTCCACAGTAACAGTGACTCATGTCGCCATACGAGTGGTCGTATGGGCATGATGATCGGCATCGTATTGTACTAGGAGAGGGACTCCTCTGGCGTGACATAGTTGCCTTAGGACTCTGACCTCCGACTAAGAATCGTAACCGAGTAGGTCTATACCTCCGACCAGCACTGTGTCCTAAAAGGACTGTGACTCCAAACGGTATAAGTCGAGTGTAATACATCATTCGTGGTCGGCTCCAAAGATAAAGGTTGTCACATGTATGATTTTAAGTGGATGATGTTTTTCCCACATAACAGAAGTCCTTTGCGCTGTCGGATTCAAGGAATTCGATAGTGTAAATATACCGAACAAAAATATTGGGATCCGCTCGGACACTTCGGAAGTATGATCGGTCGCAACCGTTGGTCGTACCAAAGTCTTTAGAGAATTCCCCATCATGACCGGAACTCCCATGTGGGTGGATGGCAGTTGTCGCCAGCTATTCCTACTACCAGACGGTGCAGAATCCGAGGCATCAGACCCGTGAACAGTTGATCCGCTCAACCGTTGATCTTTAAGCGATCCGAACCGCCACGTCCATCCGACGGCTGTGAGCCAATCGGTGCCCTCGGAACCAGGCGCCATAAATAACCGTTACAACCGAGAACAGTCGGCTCCATCAGACGGTGGAGATCGAATCCTATTGTTTCAAGAATCGGTGCCATAATTATCCTCAGAGTCATTATTGGGGCTGACGTTAGCCTATCACGTCGCACCCGGCACGGCAGACGTTAAGCCACTACTGTTCCGCCACAAGGTCGGGATTCAAAAGTTAAATTTCAAACTCGGCGCCTATAAATATGCTCTAAACACTTTCATTCGACCATTTGGACGAGCTGAGAATGGAGTCTTCGTTGCGTGGTCGGAGCATTCGAGTGTCCAACTCTTCGTGGGTCTTCTTCGCTTTTTTCAAATCAGTAAGTTTCCTTCTTTTGTCCGTCCTTCCCTTGTCTCTTCTATTTTCCTTTTCCTTTTCATGCTTGCTAGTTTTGTTTTGTCCAACAGTGTCAGACTTCTAGGAAGAGTGAGAGAGAGTAAACATATGGCCCAGTACCGGACCTCTTCTTCGGAGAGGTCGTCCGACTCGATGGATGAGTTTTTGGTCGCCCTCGAGCCTCCTAGTAGGAAGAGGAGAGCTCGAGACTCTGTTAGCCTAGAGTTTGGGTCGTAGACCACCGAGTCGGAAGACTCTAATGGGAGGGTCAGTGCCCATAAATCATCGAAAGTCATCTCTTCGGCTTCCGGTCCGACATCTGAAGAGGAACTTAAGCAAGGTTCCTCTGACGCCACCAAGCGTAGTTGCCCAGCTGGCACTTTTGCTCAGCGGGCTCCTCACCAGAGAAGTGGCTGTCCTGGCATTCCACTTGTTGATAAACTCCCCGCGTAGAGGATGCCGAGCAAGGTCGTGTCTGATATGGCCTTGACTCAAATCCGCAGGGCCTATCCATTAGAATAGCCAATGATCGACGTCTTGGTCCGACTCCCATCATCTGAGGAGAGGGCTTGCAGCCTGAACCTCTAAGAGGTCTGTGTGTACGAACACGCTCTGAATTTTGGCCTTCGTTTACCCCTTCACACCCTCATAGTCGATATCCTGAAGGTGTATCGCATTGCCCCATCCCAATTGACTCAGAACGGGTGGCGGTGTATTTACCCCTTCATCATGTTCATCCTCCGACTGGGAGAAACTCCGACCATGAACCTGTTCTGGTCTCTTTTCCAGTTCTCTAGCCTGACCGAGACCCGCTCCATGAGTGGGTGGTATTTCATTAGCCAGAGGAACACGAAGAAGCTTCCGGCTATCTCTTAGAAACCCTCTTCCATCCACGGGTGGAAAGAGAAGTTTTTCTTCGTGGGCCCTTCGACGGATGCCTCTACTTTGCCTCTGTCCAATGCATGGCTGGTGGTCAACGTGATGGGGTTCAACAAGGTCCCTTTCTTGACCACGTAGGAGAGGCGGACCTATCGCAAGGTACTGGAGGGCCAGACCGTTCGGTATGCTGACTTGGGGGATCCCCAAAAGTTGGCCGAGCATGGCTTGCTAGGTAAGTTTTATCTCAAACTGTTGAACTCCGATCGGATATTTACCATCAGTACTGACTGTTTGTTCGGTTCTTTTGTTGCAGTGAACTTCTCCAACGATCAGCTGCTTGCCCAGATCCTACGCAAGTGAGCTGCCAAAGCCAGGAAGTAAACTGATCGACAGACAATCAAGCCGGCGGGACCACCCCACGGACGCGGGAGACTGCAGACGACCCCAAGGGCAAGAGGCCCATGGCTGAGGGTCCACCAAAGAAGAAGATCCGGTTGGCCCAAGAACTACCGACCGATATCTTCAAGTCAAGGCCGACCGTGAGGGTTACTCGGCCTAAGGATAATAAAAAGGGGGCTGCGACGAAGGAAGTCCAGCCCCTCTGGGCGATTAAAGTGGTCGATCTGACCGAGCCTGCCGATCTGAAGGTGCAAGGGGAGTCTATTCCCCCGATGAAGGGTGACTCCGAGAAGAAGGTAGGGGCGGCGATGTTCTCTCCACAGCTCGGCCTGAAGGACACCGACTCGGTGTTCAAAAGCAAGAGGGTGGCCAGGATTATGCTGATCGAGAACTGCCTCCTAGAGGACGTGGCGTTCACCTCTTCTCTAGAGATGACCGACCTGGTGAAGAGGATCTTCTTCGCCAGCACCCAGGTATGATAGCTAGCCCTTCTTTCTTCCCAACTTACTTTTACTTAGCTGTTAGAATTTTTACTAACTGTTCCATTCTTCTGGTATGCAAGGTAGCAACCTCGTGGTGGAGCATTGCCAGAAAGCTGCGGGCTTGGTGGTGGACCTGGAAGAGAAGATTGAGATGGAGTCTTCACTGTGGGCAGCTCTGAAGGTGTCCGAGGACAAGTTGAGAGAGAAGACCTCCGAGGCCGAAGCCTTCCTCTGGAGAAGTCGAACCTCTGGACTTCTCTAGACAAAGCCGAGGATGCCCTTTCGAAGGAACATCAAAGGGTGCACCTAGCCGAGGAGAGACTGCGGGAAGCCGAGGATGCCAAGCGGAAGGCCGAGGACAACGCCAGGTTGGCCAAGGAGGCGTTGGCTAAGGCGGAGGAGTTCTAAGCCAAGATCTGAGACCAGGCCGTGGCTGACTACCGGTCATCTTCTCAATACATCGAAGACTTGGAGGAGGCCGCCAGCAGGTTCTTCCAAAAAGGAGCTGTCTACCTGAAGGAGCAGCTCGCTGGAAAGGGCGTGGTCTTCGACTGCTTGGACTTTTCGATCCTGGCCGAGGAGGAGGTGGTGGAGGTGGCCGCTCGTATGGAGGCCGAGGGTGCGCAAGAGGACAACTTGTCTCCCTACGAGGTTCCCCAGACGTCAATTGTCAAGCTTCCTGACGTGCAGCTGCCGAGCGATGTCCCCATTGATCCAACTGCCAAGGACGGGCTTGCCTGAGTGGTCTTCTGCCCGTGGGGGCTACCTTGTATTATTTTTTTTTTTTTTTTGTAATGTTCTGCCCATTTATGGGCTTTGTACTGCTGCCCCTTGTGGGATTTTATTAATAAAATTCATTTTTTCCAACTCTCTTTGGTACTATCACTTTTATTCCTTTTGTCTTGTTCATCTTCGGTGTTGAGTGTTGTTCGTCTTCGGTGTTGAGTGTTTGTTGTATTGCCCCTACCCCGGAAGTGTTGTTGGCTTGCTGGCTGAGCAGGCCGAGGACACTTAGGGCATGGGAAAATTTAGGATGTTCTACTGAGTATCCAAGCACGTGTAGTTAATTAGTGTTGCACGCTATCCTGTCTGCGGACGGAGTCACCTTGTGTCCGCAGGATACTTATACTTGCTCGTCAGTGTCAATTGTGATCTGCATGCTATCCTTACCTGCTTGTGGGTATGGGTAGGCAGAATGGTTGAACACCTGCATGCTGCTCATACCTGCTTGTGGGTGTGAGCAGGTGGTGTCATGTACAATCTGCATGCTACCCTTACCTGTTTGTAGGTACGGGTAGGCAAAATGATTGAGCACCTGCGTGCTGCCCATACCTGCTTGTGGGTGTAAGCAGGCGATGTCATGTATGATATGCATGCTACCCTTACCTGCTTGAGGGTATGGGTATGCAGAGTCACCGAGGGCCGGCGTGCTGCTCGAGCCCGCTTGAGGGCTTGAGTAGGTCGGCTGGGCCGAAAGGAACAGCTATGTCAATTGCTGCCAGTTGTGGACTGAATGACAGTACTTCTTGTATTTAAAATGAATTAAGCGGGTACCCGTAAGGGGTCCGGCGTACAACTTAGACCACTTAAAAAGAAAGTTGAAAACTACCATATTGGCCAGGACAGAATGGCCGACAAAACAAAACAACTTAACAGTAAAACTAATAACCATTCACTGGTAGTACTTGCAAAGATTGGTGGCATGCCATGTCCTCGGTATTTCTTCACCATCGAGGGTAGCCAGCTTGTATGATCTTGGTCGACCAGTTCTGTAGGCACGGTAAGGACCTTCCCAGTTTCGAGCCATCTTTCCTTGATTGGTGGGCTCCGAGACTGCTACTCTTCTAAGTACGAGGTCTCTGACCCTGAATTGCTTTGGTAGGACTGTCTTATCGTAGTGCCGAGCGGTCGTCTACTGGTAAGCTGCCATCCTGAATGCTGCCGACTCCCATATGTCCTCCAAATTGTTCAAGTTAGTTCGGAGATCTTCTGAGTTGGTATCCTCATTGAAGTTTAGCATCCAGAAAATAGGATGAAATACCTCGACTGGGACGACTACCTCCATGCCGAAGGCAATCATGAAGGGAGTTTTGCCCGTTGGTGTCTTGCTGGTTGTCCTGTATGACCAGACGATGCTCGGTAACATGTCGACCCACTTCTCCTTTTCATTTGCCACCATCTTCTTCAGACTAGACAATATGGTTTTATTTGTCGCCTCAGCCTGTCCGCTTGTTTATGGGTTGCCGACCGACCCAAATCGATGGTCGATCCTAAACTCCGTGCAGAAGTCTACAAATGATGCACTGGAAAACTGAGTGCCATTGTCTGTCACAAAGATTCTGGGCACATCGAATCTGTATATGACGGAGTGCCTGAAGAATTGCTCCACCTTGGTTGCGTCAATTTTGGTAATAGCTTCAACTTCAATCCACTTTGTGAAGTAGTCAATGGTCGCAATGACATACTTCTGTTGATATGTCGCCTTGGGGAAGGGCCCCATGATGTCTATGCCTCAGATGGCAAAAGGGAGAGGACTGGTGGTTGGCTGTAGAGGTGTGGCCAGAGCATGTGGGACGGGTGCGTAGAACTGGTACTTGTCGCACTTGCACACCAGTTCGATGCAGTCATCGTGCATTCTGGGCCAGTGGTAGCCTTGCCAAAGGATCTTCTGGAATAATGATCGGCCTCCTTGTTGCCAACCGCAGATTCCTTTGTGGACCTCCTTCATAACTTGCTCGACTTCATCCAATCAGAGACACCGAAGTAATGACATGGTATAAGATCTCCTGTACAGCACATCGTTATGGATGGTGTACTGCCTGGACCGGGCTTAGATGCGCCGTGTGTCTTTCATGTCATCTGAAAGTGCACATGTTCGGAGGTAGCGATAGATGTCGTCACACCAGCTAGAGATGGCTTTGATTGGTGCAACTTCCTCCTTGGCAGAGCTGTTGGCATGCTCCAATAACTCCACGTACATGGCAGAGTCCATCCCTGAGATGTCTTCCAGGGACAACCTAGATAGCTCGTCTGCTTCGGTGTTCTCATCTCGGCACACGTACTACAGCTCGACACTTCGGAAGGCTGCGATGGCTTAGTTGACCTTGTCCAGGTACTTCTGCATCTCTGGTTGCCTAGCTTCATAGTCGCCAGATGACCAGCTGCGAGTCACCCTGGACTATGAGCCATCGCACAGCCAGGCTTTTTGCTAGTCTGAGGCCGACCAGTAAAGCCTCGTACTCGGCTTCATTGTTCGTGGCACGAAATCTGAATCTCACTACTTATCAGATTTTGAAACCTTTCGGGCTTGTCAGTATTACTCACGCACCTGTTTGGCCATCCATGAAGCATCCATCTACCTGCAGTGTCCACGGGGCCTCGGTTGGTTCTGGTGCATTCCCTACTGGAGGTTCGACAACTTCTTCTCTGGCAGGGTGCTCTCGACAACAAAGTCCGCCAATGCCTGGGCTTTAATGGCAGTTCTGGGGATGTACTTGATCTCGAACTCACCGAGCTCCACTGCCCAATTTATAAGCCGGCTGGATATGTCAGGCTTCGATAGCACCCACACATAGGGTATACTTGGAAGTATGGTCGGAATTTCCACGCAGCTGTCACCAGTGCGAGCGCCAATTTTTCAATGGGCTTGTATCTGATCTCTGCATCCAACAACACCTTGTTGACATAGTATATCGGCCGTTGTACCCTATCTTCATCTTTCAGCAGCACGAAACTCACCGCTTGGTCAGAGACTCCGAGGTAAAGTTGTAACTCATCTCCAGGATTGGGTTTTACCAGCAGTAGCGGTGAGGACAAGTAAGCCTTGAGGTCCTCGAAGGCCTTTTGGCACTCTTCAGTCCATTCGAACTTCCCAGCTCCTTTTAGTGTTTTGAAGAAGGGAAGGCATCGTTCGGCCGACTTTGACATGAAGCGGCCGAGGGAAGCTATACAATCGTTCAGCTCCTATACCTGTTTGGGTCTGGTCGGCGCGGCCATGTTTAAGATGGCCGTGATCTTTGAGTAGTTGGCTTCTATTCCCCTCTCTGAGACCATGAAACCCAAGAATTTCCTAGACGTGACTCCGAAGGCACACTTGGTGGGATTCAGCTTCATGTTGTGTCTGTAGAGAACTTAGAATGCCTCACCGAGGTCGGCTAGATGATGGTCAGCTTGTTGGCTCTTTACTAGGAAATCATCGACATATAATTCCTTTTTTCGGCCTATATGATTTTTAAACACTTTGTTCACCAACCTTTGGTAGGTGGCTCCTGCGTTCTTTAGGCCAAAAGGCATGACGTATAGCAGAAGAGCCCTTGGTTGGTGATGAAGGAGGTGCACTCCTCATCAGCCTTCCTCATCTTGATCTGATTGTACCCCGAGCATCCAAGAAACTAAGCTGCTCGTGCCCAGTTGTAGCATCTATCAATTGATCGATGCGTGGCAGTGGATAGCTGTCTTTAGGCAGGCCTTGTTGAGGTTTGTGAAATCTATGTAGATCCTCCACTTCCCTCTGGCCTTGGACACCATGACCACGTTCGCCAGCCAGTCTGGATAAGCTACCTCCCATATGAAGCCAGCCGCTAGCAACTTCTATACTTTCGTGTCTATGACAAACTGTCGGGTAGGCGTGAAGCTCTTCTTTTTTGTCTGACTAGGTAGTATTGAGGGTCAACAGCCAGGTGGTGCTCGATCACTTCTCTAGGGATTCCTAGCATCTTAGAGGCCGACCACGCATACACATCTAGCTTTTGCCTTAGGAATCCTATTAGCTCTTCTTTCTGGTCCTCAGGTAGCAAAGAGCCGACCTGGAATGTCTTTTTGGGCTGATCATCTGCCACAGGGATTTGCTCTAACTCCTCGGCGGGCTTTCCCCTGCTCAGCAGGTCAATATCTCGGACATCCACTATGTGGACTGGTGCTGCTTTCAGGGCTCTTTGACTATTTTTCAGCTTGGTTGCGTACCATCTTCTGGATGTCGTTTGGTCCATTCGGCATTCTCCGACGCCATTCTCTATTGGGAGCTTCATTACCAATTAGTAGGTGGACATGCATGCCTTGAGCTTATTCAAGGATGGGCGGCCGAGGATCACATTGGGGTGGATGGCCGATCTACCACCATAAATTCGACCATCACCCTTTGCTGCCAGGGTTTTTGGCTGAGTATCACAAGCAATTGAATGCCTCCTTTCACCGTCACCGGGTCCCCAAAAAAGCTGATAAGATCTAAGGTGACCGGTTGTAGCTGGTCGTCTCCTAGCTGCATCCTTTGGTTCGCGTGGTATAATATGATATCCACCGAGCTCCCTGTGTCTAACAGGCACTTGGTGAAATCGCAGTGTCTGATCTCGACAGTGGAGACAATGGCATCTTCATGGGGGACTGCCACATTGACAAGGTCTTCGTCGCTGAAGGTGATGATTTCTCCAGTCCGCACCTTCTTGGACGGTCACTCCATTTTCGCCACTAGACGGGAGTAGGCTTTGGCCGACCTATTAGATGTGTTCCCGACTGCCGGTCCTCCTATGATTGTGAGGACTGTCTTTCCCTTGAATTTGGGCACCTTTCTAATGGCATAGATGCCACTATCTTCAGGAATATGTAAACCCATAGATGTGCGTGGTCGATCCTTTGGCTGAGGACTACCAACGAATCGTCAATCAGATCTTCATCTCTTTGATGTCGGGTGGGACCTCCTCCTACTTCTGCCCCTACTTTCTGATTCAAACCACGACGGGAAGGACCCGAACAGGATATGCTGTCTGCCTGTAAGACCCGTGTCAATCTAACCCGGTCTTACCACCTTGAACCAGGTCTACCCATCATGGTCGAGCCAAATGGACCAATTGCGTGAAGGAGATCGTGATCCCAGGTATTAAACTGACCCAAAAACACTCAAAAAGGGGCGAGGGTCGCACACCGAGTGAGGTGGGGTCGGACCCCTCCAGTACAAAAAGTCAGACCCTCAGTTTTTAACCGGGGGTCGGACATTTTAAAACCAGGGGTCGACAGGATCATCGACCCCCTCATCGACCCCCAGTTGCCCCCAGAAACAGAAATTTGGAAACTTTCCTAATTTTGGTTGGGCTCTTTCCTAATATCAAAGGGGCTTATTTTAGGAGTTTCTACTCTATATAAAGGACGTCCCTAAGCCTCTTTCACTCCTTTTAGAACCCTAATTGAATTGAGAGAAAGAGAAGAGAAGGAAGAGAAGAAGAAGAGAAGGAAAGTAGAGAAGAAGGCAAAAGGAGATGAGTTTCAGAGAAGGAGTACTCTTCTCAGGTAAGAATAATAATTCTATGTATTTTGTGAGACTTAGAATAGTTAATGAGAAAAGTATGATACAGGAGAAACCCCAAACCATCAATCCATGATTAAGTTTCAATGAAAACCATGGAGGAGATCAACTAAACCATATGATATGTAAAGAGTAGTTCTAAACCATAGGAAGTGTATGGAATGGACTATGGAAGGAAGCCAAAGGATTCAAACAAGAGTGAATAGACCAAAACGTGATTTATCGACCAAACCCACGGGCGGTCGCACCTAGGGTCGATGGACCCATCGACCCTACTATAGGGGGTCGCAGTATACTACTACCCAAGCATCGACCCGTCCTGCTACCCCCAGTTAACAGGAAGTTGGAAAAATTGGAATAAAATCTAACTAAATTCTATCGACTTTGTTAGGTCTTCTAACAATATAATATCATTATAAAGGTGATTCTTAAAGCTTGAAAGAGTATCTACTAGCAAGCTAAGGTGAGGAAACAAGACCTAAACTAATTGGTTAATAACAAACTATTTTTATTTCTTGAGTCCAATGCTATGCTTGATTCTATGCAAACATGCTTGTAATGTGCATTCAACATGTCATCCAATATTTCTATTTATTGTTCATGCATATTTACTTTATTGTTTATAACATGATAATGACCACGATGATAGGAATAGGCATGTGAATGTATGTGTGTGGTTGGTGTACTTGATGCGAGCGAGTATTAGGGGAAGTGTCATAGGCCGACCTCAGCACTCTAGGTCTATCTCTAACTCAATTCTTGTGCATTAGCATCATCGTATCGCCATTACTTTAGCAGAACTATTACGTCGTAGAGTATCAGGGGAGGTGGTCTCGGTCCTTGTAGTCTCTGACTCTACCGGAGGGCCTTAGCTCTATCTCTATGGGCATTCTGAGGGATGCTGGGTGAGTCCTTGGATACACTAGTTGGCATTAGGATTGGTTAGTTGCGAGCCCAGTTTGCAAGCCCTTTCCAGCAGGGGCTTACGTGTTAGTATGGCTTTGTACAACAATAAACGTTAACTTTTGTTGTACAATGTTCATGGTAGGGTGGATGGGACGACAATAAACGTTAACCTTTGGACTGACTTCCACACCCTGTGTACAGAGGAGGGGTCAATAAACGTTAACCTTTGACCTCCAACCCTTTCTATTGCATATTACAAACTTTAAACCAAACCACAGATATGAATTAAATGCATGCATATGTATTGTTGCATTGTTTTATTTTCTCACTGAGCCATGATGTGTGCTCACCCTCTTGACGTCGAATATTTTTAGTTGATGATGCAGGTACTACCGTGGAAGATTATGTCAACGCTCCAGTGTACGGGCACATGGTGGCAATGGAAGTTGAAGATGAAGTGGATACGCATGACTCCTCTTGCGAGTGCAACTCATGCGTATTCGATTAGATTTTATTTTAATTATTTGGATTTAGTAAAGACATGTAATTGGTATTTTATTTATGTCTCTGTTGAAACAGCATAATTGGATATTTTAATAAGATTATCATATTTAGATTTATCAGTTCATTTTATTATAAGACTTCCGTTATTGTGTATTTACTCTGATTATGAATGTAGATGTATGAGGTTTAGATAAAACGGATATAGCCTACTCGAGATCCTGGTTCAACCGTTGGTTTGTTGATGGTTCATCACACCATTCTGAATAGTACGGAATTGGGGTGTGACAACTTGGTATCAGAGCATCTCAGGCCTTATCCGCTAAACTAGCATACCTTCACGACGAATTGTGAACTGAGATAGAAAAAAAGTAAAAACTGTGATATTAACACACTATAAGCACAAGTGATGTTTGAGACCAAATTTGAAAAGAGAATAATTCATCTATTAAATGGAGAATAATTTTAAATACAATGAGAGAGAAACAAACGTATATAAATAGCTAAAGCAGAGTATAGTCCACAACCCGGACAATTACTCTATAGTACAAAGAAAGAAAACAAATACAATCATGAAGCTGGAGGTGAAGGAGGAGGCGGTGCCTCACGGTCTCTGTCATAATCCTCAGCATAGACTCTAGTCAACCAGGCTACCTGAGTCTGGGTCGTCTCAAGACTAGCTGTGAGACCAGTCACCCACTGATCAGTCACGCGCTGAGTACCCAAAAGCTCCTCCATCCGCATATCTGACCGGCGCTGAGCATCTATGAGCTCTCCCATCCTCATGTCCGATATGCGCTGGCATCTATGACTCTCACACGCTGAGCGTCTAGTAACTCCCCCTTCCTCAGATCAGATCTACGTTGAGCCTCTCTGATCTCATGTAATATCCCCATCATATCAGAAGGTGGGTGTGAAGGACCAGCCGCATAAGAAGTACTAGCTCCAGCAGCATGTGTAGGTGAAGGAGGTGGTATGGAGTCCACATCCATGTACAGACGGTCATCATCACCAGCAGGCTCCTTATGAACTCCAGCGGCTACTGCTGCTGCCTCAGCGTCAGCCATCTCCACGCGAGTGTGAGGGCGCACCATCACGTTCCTCTCCTCATCACTGACCTGGGCATCCCGCATACCCATCTTACAGATGGCATCCCAATCCAATGGGGAGGAGAAGGATTTCTCCAGAATCTTCTCATGCAACAAATCCACACCCAGGCAGGCAAGCTGCGTAGTGATCATACGTCCATAGGGCAAGTTTCCAGTATGACTGGGCAACGTAGCACTGATCATCGTCCACATGATGATCTAAGGTATGCAGACCAGCTGCCAAGTACAGATGCAATACAACAAAAACTGAGTCAGCTGGGAGACCCTCTCAAAATGACCACTCTGTGGAAACAGGTTGTGTTGAATGATCTTGCAGTACACCCACGGATCCGAACGAAGATAACTCGCTTTCTTCTCCCAGCGATCAAGTTTGATGAGCTGACGGTCTATCTCAGCCCTCATCTATAATGAGAAGAACTGGGGCTCTCCAGGGGCACAGAAGACGAAGGAGCCATTGTAGGAAATACCCAGCAGGTCAGCTAGCTGCCGATAGTCAAAGGAGACCTCAACTCCCTTGACATAGATAGTGATCCGGAGCTCATTACCCCTCTTAACATCATTGTAATCCCCCACCACCTGGAGGTTACAATAGAACTGGCGTACCAAGTCAGGGCAGGTACAGGCATCATAGGTGATGATAGGAAGCCAGCCCATGTCACCAAAATCTCTCTCCACATTGAACAAGGCTAGGCTAGCCAAGTCCACCTTGCGGCCTCCCTCTACCTTCTTACGAGCAAAGCGGGCATATTGTGCCTCAGTTTCATTAGTATGGAAGCGAAGATGGTCACAAACACTAGGAAACTTGGTACGGGCCATAATATCTGCAAACCACAAGGAAAAATAGATAATGGATTAGTAAGGTAGAAAAATCCAAAATTTTGACATTATAACGACGTAAGTTGTCCAAAAGCCTCACTTTTCACCCATACACGTGGGCAGGAGGACTTATGTAGGTTCTAAACTATCCTGCAATACTCATACAGTTGGATATTCTATCTAACAGAATTCAATTTGAATAAATTTTAAGAAATTCAAAAATCTTGACAATTTAGGGCAAAAAGGGTAAATTTTGAGTTTCTCGATAACCAACCAATGAAACTCAAATATTTTTGAGGGCTTTCGTCCATTGACTCACCAACAACAAAAGCCCCCAATAAAAATCAAATTTTTACTGCTGGAAAAAAGTTTAATTTGAAGAAAACGAGATATATCGGTGAAAACCTAGAAAAGAAAACCTAAAAACATGTAAAGGTAAGATACATACCTGTAGGGAAGGTGTAGACATCGAAACAAGGAACCCAAATGACCAATGTAGTAGAGTTGGCACTGTAGCAACTCAGAGGAAGGAGACGAGTCGAAACAGAGGAGGAAGAATGGAAAATGAACGCATAATCAGACCTTGAAAATCAGATTTTTGGTCCGGGGGTCGGAGAATTCGACAAGGACCATCGACCCCCCCATCGACCCCCGCATCGACCCGCAACTCTTGGTAATCTTACAGAGAACCAGGAGTCGCACCTGGGGTCGAACACCCATCGACCGCCACATCGACCCCCGACTCTCGGTAAGAATCAGTGATTCCCAGGGTCGATCCTAGGGTCGGACATACCATAGAAAAGATAGTATTTTTCAGAGAATGATCTAAAAATTTTGAAAATAACATCGGTTAGTATATCTACTTGAAGTGATTGCCTCACGTATTTTAATGATTTTCAGGCATCACCATTATCAGAGGAAAAATATGGCTGGGCGTAGAGTAACCAGGCAGAGCCGAAACGCCGTTCCATCACCACCACCTGTGGAGGAAGCCAGTCAAGAAAATATAAATGCACAGGGTAATTCGCAGGTTGCACCACTAGTAAACCAGAGTCCGGAAAATCCTACTAACTTGTCACCCCCACCACCGGAACTGACTACTGTGGTGATTAATCTGGCACAACAACTTCAACAAATGCAACACGCGCAAGCCCATATGCAGGCAATGATGGGAATGATGTTCCAGGCGGCACAAACTACACCTATGCCGGCTGGGCAAGCCAATGCAACACCGGTGGGTAACCACCCAACACCTCAACCACCAGCTGCATAGATTCCAGTACCACATCCTGAGGTAGTGCAGGGAAATTTTCAGTATCCACCACCTATATTTGGGGCATATGCTCCTAATCAGCTGGATCACTCTCGACTCATCGAGAGATTCTTAAAGATGAAACCTAAAGAGTTCAACGGAAAGCCGTCTAATCCGCTCTGGGTGGCACATTGGATCGACAAAATGGAGAGAAATATTCTCATGATGACTATCACAGAGTAGGAGAAGGTATTATGTGCCACCTTCATGCTAAAAGGTGATGCACATCATTGGTGGAAATCTACAAAGGACTATTTAATAACCAAGCACGCCCTATTGACCTCGGCTATATATAAAGAAGCTTTCTTTGAGAAGTACTTTCCCCAAAGCTTCAAAGAATCTATGGAGAAGGAGTTCCTGATTTTATATCAGGGACAAATGTCAGTGGATGCCTATCAGTAGCGTTACGAAGAGCTGTTTTTCTTCGCACCACTAAGCATGCAAGAGGAAGACACTAAGACCCGTAGGTTTGTCACGGGACTTAGAGGAAGTATCAGGGAGCATGTTCTAGGCCTAGACAAGAAGATTTATAATGAAGCTGTGCAAATTTCTTGAGTTATAGAGTCGAGCCAGAAAGAGAGCTATCTACTCCAAAACAGAGGTATAAAAAGGCCAGCTGTTAATTCATACAACGGAGGTAATAACAAGACATACAAACCCTTCCGTACTCAATGTTTTACCGCTGCACCCAAGACTACCCCAGTAGCTCTACAGCAGCCAAAGCCAAATACTGAAGGTCCAAAATGTTATAACTACAATCAAGCGGGGCATATGGCAAGGGAGTGTCCTAAGCCCAAGAAGCAGCTACATCAAGGACGAGTTTATGCTGTTACATCTGAGGATGCTGCCGCATCACCCGATGTGGTCACAGGTATGACTGAAACCTTTTAAGTTGTATTACATTGTGTGAGCATGTAGACTAAGTTAAAATAAATCACAGGTATTGTACCTATAAATGGCATACCCGCCAGAGTACTCTTTTACTTAGGAGCTACTCATTCTTTTAAATCTGTGTCATTTGGAAAGAAGCTGAATTTACCCATCAAAACATTAGACTACAAACTACTTGTACGGTCAACGATGGGGTTAGAAGTGGAGTTAGAAAAAGGTTATGGGCCATGTCCAGTTCTCATTGACGAGAAAACCTTAGATGCAACCTTGATCCAACTTGAGATGGCAGACTTTGACGTCATCTTGGGAATGAACTGGTTAGCTCGGCATTCTGCGAACCTATTATGCACTGAAAAGAAGCTAACATTTAAAGACAAAGAAGGAGCAGAATTCAGTTTTACGGGAACCAAACTTCCCCGTAAACGAAAGCTCATACTCACGGCGCTAAAGGCTAAGAAGGGCCTTGAGAAAGGAGCAGTTGGATATTTAGTATCTGTGGTTGACCTTACCAAGGAAACACCATGAATGGAAGATATTGATGTCGTGCGTGACTTTCCAAACGTATTTCTTGGAGAATTACCAGGATTACCACCCGACCAAGCCACGGAGTTTGTTATAGATCTTATACCTGGAGCCATACCAGTATCGAAAGAACCTTATAGAATTGCTCCTACTGAACTAAAGGAATTGAAAGTAAAACTACAAGAACTGCTGGACAAGGGTTACATTCGCCCTAGCATATCACCATGGGGAGTGCCAGTATTATTCGTGAAGAAAAAGGACGGTAGTGTTCGCTTGTGTATAGACTACCGAGAACTGAATAAACTGACAATCAAGAATTGGTACCCATTGCCTCGGATTGATGACCTGTTCGATCAGTTGCAAGGTGCCAAAGTGTTCTCAAAGATTGATCTTCGGTCAGGCTACCATCAGTTGATGATTAAGGATGGTGATATCCCCAAGACAGCATTCAGGACCAGATATGGACATTATGAATTTTTGGTCATGTCTTTTGGATTGACAAACGCACCAGCAACCTTTATGAAACTTATGAACCGGGTTTTCCATGACATGTTGGATACGTCGGTTATTGTATTAATTGATGATATATTAGTCTACTCCAAGGACGAGGAAACGCATGTGAAGAATCTAAACGCCGCTCCGCAGCGACTACGGAAGGAAAAGTTCTACGCCAAATTTACGAAGTGTAAGTTTTGGCTAAAGGAAGTCACATTTCTAGGCCATGTAGTATCCGCTGAAGGAATTAAAGTGGATCCCAGCAAGATCGAGGCTATTGTAAAGTGGGAAGCACCAAAGAGCGTTGCAGAAATTAGAAGTTTTTTGGGTCTAGCTGGGTATTATAGACGATTTGTGGAAGATTATTCCCGAATTGTCGTACCTCTTACCAGTTTGACTAAGAAAAGCGAGAAGTATGTTTAGACGGATAAATGCAAGAAGAGTTTTCAAACCTTGAAGGCTAGATTGATATCAGCTCCAATCTTGACCATCCCGATTCTAGGACAACCATTTATCTTGTATACCAATGCGTCAGGACTGGGATTAGGATGTGTACTTATGCAAGGAGAATAAGTAATTGCTTATGCCTCAAGATAACTGAAGACACATGAGAAGAACTATCCTATACATGATTTGGAACTAGCGGCAGTAGTACATGCTGTCAAAATATGGAGACATTATCTGTATGGGGAGAAGTTTCAGATTAAATCAGACCATAAAAGTCTTACATATCTATTTAATCCGAAGGAGATGAATATGAGACAAAGAAGATGGCTGGAACTATTGAAAGACTCTGATTGTGATATCCAGTATCATCCGGGGAAAGCTAATGTAGTAGCCAATGCGTTGAGTAGAAAGGCAATGATAAAATCTCAGGGAGAGGTTAGCACAACTGCCACAATGTGTACTACCAAAAAGGTATTCAAGCACAGTAATGAGCAGTTTGTGAAAGATGCACCAGATGGATCAGCCAACCAAGGGTTTATTCATTGATTTTCAAATATGTTCACCGCATTGAAGATTATACCGGATATAGTTGATGAAGTGAAGACAGCTATCAAATCAGACCCTTACCTAAGGACGGTACAAGAAGACATCGAAAAAGGTAGAACTAACCCTGAGTTCACCTTTGACGAAGAAAAGGTACTGAAGTACAAAGGAAGAATATGTGTACCCGAAACAGAAAGCTTAGACATTAGACACCGATTGATGAAAGAAGCCCACACCACCATCTATTCGATACACCCGGGAAGTACAAAAATGTATCATGATCTAAAGAAACTATATTGGTGGAGAGGAATGAAAGCAGATATAACTAAGTTCATGTCTCAATGCCTAAATTTTCAGAAAGTAAAGGCTGAACGACAAAGATCGGCAGGACTGTTACAGCCGTTATTGGAACCAGCATGGAAATGGGACTGCATCACCATGGACTTCGTCACAGGATTACCACTAACTCCTCGAGTAGTTGACGCAGTTTGGGTGATTGTAGACCGCCTGACTAAAACAGCTCGCTTTATACCTATACGACCTCAGTACACACTAGAGAGGTTAGCGAAGCTATATGTGGATAATATTGTTCGATTACACGGTGTACCAGAGAGCATTGTGTCCGATAGAGATCCACGATTTACTTCCAAGTTTTGGGAAGGATTGCAAAAGATTATGGGTACAACATTGAAGTTTAGTACTGCATTCCATCCACAGACAGATGGACAGTCAGAGCGTACAATTCAGATTCTAGAAGATATGCTACGAGCATGTGTAATTGATTTTAAAGGATCATGGGATGAAAAGTTACCACTGATCGACTTCCCTTATAACAATAGCTATCAGGCTACTATACAGATGTCACCCTATGCAGCACTGTATGGCAGAAAGTGTCGAACTCCTTTATTTCGGAATGAAGTTGGGGAACGTAGTCTTGTTGGACCAGAATTTGTTGAGGAGACTTGTCGAGTGGTCGACATTATCAAAGAAAGAGTGAGAACAGCCCAGAATCATCAGAAGCAATATGCAGATACTCGACGCAAAGATCTTGAGTTCGTTGTGGGTGATAAAGTATTCTTAAAGGTATCGCCTATGCGAGGTCTGAAACGGTTCGGACAGAAGGGGAAACTAAGTCCAAGATATGTCAGGCCATATGAGATCTTAGCCAAACGTGGAAAAGTGGCTTATCAGTTAGCACTACCCCCATTTATGTCAAGTGTACATGATGTATTTCATATTTCCTTATTGAAGAAGTATGTCAAGGATCCGACGCACGTTTTGACAATGGATCTACCAGATTTAACTAAAGATTTGACCTTTGAATTAGCACCAATTGAGATCACTAGTCGAAAGGTGCAACGTTTACGCAACCGTGATATCTATTATGTCAAGGTCACCTGTTGAAGCAGGGATATAGAAGAATTCACATGGGAAGAAGAGAATGCTATGCAAAGCAATACCCTCACTTATTTGATTCAGAAGGTACGTACAATTTCGAGGATGAAATTTTTATAAGTAGGGGGCAGTTGTAAGACCTATGTCAATCTAACCCGGTCTTACCACCTTGAACCAGGTCTACCCATTATGGTCGAGCCAAATGGACCAAGTGCGTAAAGGATATCATGATCCCAGGTATTAAACTGACCCAAAAACACTCAAAAAGGGGCGAAGGTCGCACACCCAGTGAGGTGGGGTCGGACCCCCCAAGTACAAAAAGTCAGACTCTCAGTTTTTAACCAGGGGTCAGACATTTTAAAACCAGGGGTCGACGGGATCATCGAACCCCAGTTGCTACCAGAAACAAAAATTTGGAAACTTTCCTAATTTTGGTTGGGCTCTTTCCGAATATCAAAGGGGCTTATTTTAGGAGTTTCTACTCTATATAAAGGACGTCCCTAAGCCTCTTTCACTCCTTTTAGAACCCTAATTGAATTGAGAGAATGAAAAGAGAAGGAAGAGAAGAAGAAGAGAAGGAAAGTAGAGAATAAGGCAAAAGGAGAAGAGTTTCAGAGAAAGAGTACTCTTCTTAGGTAAGAAAACTAATTCTATGTATTTTGTGAGACTTAGAATAGTTAATGAGAAAAGTATGATGTAGGAGAAACCCCAAACCATCAATCCATGATTAAGTTTCAATGAAAACCATGGAGGAGATCAACTAAACCATATGATATGTAAAGAGTAGTTCTAAACCATAGGAAGCGTATGGAATGGACTATGAAAGAAAGCCATAGGATTCAAACAAGAGAGAGTGGACCAAAAGGTGATTTATCGACCAAACCCATTGGGGGTCGCACCTCGGGTCGATGGACCCATCGACCCTGGCATCGACCCTACTATAGGGGGTCGCATTATACTACTACCCTAGCATCGACCCGTCCTGCTACCCCCAGTTAACAGCAAGTTGGAAAAATTGAAATAAAATCTAACTAAATTCTATCGACTTTGTTAGGTCTTCTAACAATATAATATCAATATAAGGTGATTCTTAAAGTTTGAAAGAGGATCTACTAGCAAGCTAAGGTGAGGAAACAAGACCTAAACTAATTGGTTAATAACAAACTATTTTTATTTCTTGAGTCCAATGCTATACTTGATTCTATGCAAACATGCTTGTAATGTGCATTCAAAATGTCATCCAATATTTCTATTTATTGTTCATGCATATTTACTTTATTGTTTATAACATGATAATGACCATGATGATAGGAATAGGCATGTGAATGTATGTGTGTGGTTGGTGTACTTGATGCGAGCGAGTATTAGGGGGAGTGTCATAGGCCGGACCTTAGCACTCTAGCTCTATCTCTAACTTAAGTCTTGTGCATTAGCATCGTCGTATCGCCATTACTTTACCAGAACTATTACATCGTAGAGTATCAGGGGAGATGGTCTCGGTCCTTGTAGTCTCTGACTCTACCGCGGGGCCTTAGCTCTATCTTTACGGGCGTTCTGAGGGATGCTGGGGTAAGACCTTGGATACAATGTTTGGCATTAGGATTGGTTAGTTGCGAGCCAAGTTGCATGCCCTCGCCAGCAGGGGCTTACGTGTTGGTATGGCACTGTACAGCAATAAACATTAACCATTGTTGTACAATGTTCATGGTAGGGTGGATGGGGACGACAATAAACGTTAACCTTTGGGCGGGCTTCCACACCCTGTGTATAGAGGAGGGGTCAATAAACATTAACCTTTGACCTCCAACCCTTTCTATTGCATATTGCAAACTTTAAACCAGACCACATATATGAATTGAATGCATGCATATTTATTGTTGCATTGTTTTGTTTGCTCATTGAGCCATGATGTGTGCTCACCCTCTCGACGTCGAATATTTTTAATTGATGATGCAGGTACTGCCGTTGAAGATTATGTCAACGCTCCAATGTACGGGCACATGGCGACAATGGAAGTTGAAGACGAAGTGGATACGCATGACTCCTCTTGCGAGTGCAACTCATGCGTATTTGATTAGATTTTATTTTAATTTTTTGGATTTAGTAAAGACGTGTAATTGGTATTTTAATTATGTCTCTGTTGAAATAGCATAATTGGATATTTTAATATGATTATCATATTTAGATTTCTCAGTTCATTTTATTATAAGACTTCTGCTATTGTGTATTTACTCCGATTATGAATGTGGATGTATGAGGTTTAGATAAAATGGATATAGCCTACGCGAGATCCTGGTTGAATCGTTGGTTTGTTGATGGTTCAACACACCATTCTGAATAGTGCGGAATTGGGGTGTGACACTGCCTCCTAACCGTTCCTTTATCGGTATTCTAGTTTGCTTGGCTCCAGACGATTCTTTGATCGTACCAAACTAAACGGCACCGACACTATCTGGGTGCGACAGGACCTCCCTCAAGATCTCTGTCATCCCTGCGAGCTACATTTTGGTCATCCCCTGCATCCGTTCGGCAGTCATTTGGCTACTGGTTCCTTGGAGGCAGAGGGGGTAGCCTGCGATCACTCCGAGCTGGCACTGGTCCCCTGCTAGCGTCTCTGATGCAATTACGGTAGTAACTGTCACACCCCAATTCTGCACTAATTAGAATGATGTGATGAACCGCTAAATAACCAACGGTTCAACCAGGATCTCAAATAGGCTATCCCCGCGATATCCAAACTTACACACATCCGTAATCATAATCAGAGTAAATACACAATAGCGGAAGTCTTATAATAAGATGAACTGAGAAACAAAGATGACATTAATAATTTAATAGCAAATTATTCTGTATTCAACTGAAACAAAAATATTAAATATCAAATACATGTTTGAATAAATCCAATAAAAGAAACCTATAAAATATCTAATCAAATACACACGAGTTGCACTCGCAAGAGGAGTTTTGTGTATCTACTTCAGCTCCAGCTTCCATTGCTGCCACGTTCCCGTACGCAGACGGATTCATATAGTCTTCAACGGTATAACCTGCATCATCAACTAAAAATATTCGACGTCGAGGGGTGAGCACACAACACGGCTCAGTGAGTAGCCAAAACAATGCAACAATACATATGCATGCAAAAAGTCAATTTATATCTTTGGTCCGGTTTTAAAGTTTACAGTATGCAATAGAAAGGTTTAGGTAGCCAAAGGTCGCGTTTATTGACTCCGCATCTATACACGAGTGTGTGACGTTACCCGAAGATCACGTTTATCGTCAACTCACATGCACCCAATCATGAACATTATATAACAAAGGTTACGTTTATTGCTATATAGTGCCATACCAACACGTAAGCCCCTATTAGCGAGGGCAACAAACTGGGCTCGCAACTAACCAATCCTAATGCCAAACAGTGTATCCAAGGCCTCACCCCAGCATCCCTCAGAATGCCCATAGAGATAGAGCTAAGGCCCCCTGGTAGAGTCAGAGACTACAAGGACCGAGACCACCTCCCCTGATACTCTACGACATAATAGTTCTGCTAAAGTAATGGCGATACGACAATGCTAATGCACAAGACTTGAGTTAGAGATAGAGCTAAAGTGCTGAGACCCGCCAAAGGTTAACGTTTATTGACGTTCTCATCACACCTCCCCTACTACTCGCTTGCATCAAGCACATCAACCACACACATACAAGCACATGCCTATTCCTATCATCATCATCATCATCAAGTTATAAACAATAAAGTAAATATGCATGAACAAGGAATAGAAATATTAGATGGCATGCTGTATGCACATTACAAACATATTCGCATAGAATCAACCATAGCATAGGACTCAAGAAACAGAAAACAGTTTATTATTAACCAATTTAGTTTGGGGTTAAGGTTCCTCACCTTAGCTTGCTATAAGATACTTTTCCAAGCTTTAAAATCACCTTTACAATGTTATTATATTGCTAGAAGACCTAACAAAGTCGATAGAATTTAATTAGAATTAATTCTAGATTTAAAAACTACTCTGTTAACTGAGGGTTGGAGGTAGGGTCGATGCTAGGGTCGATGGGTCTATCGACCCTTCCCTCTTTCTGGACTTCCCGAATGCTGAGGGTCGATGGTCAGGAATACCTAGGGTCGGATGGTCTATCGACCCTGGGTGCGACTCTTGGTGCACTTTCGTCCAATTCCCTCTTTTAATCCATTCCTCGTGTTTGGGATCCTATGGCTTGCTCCTACATTCCATTCTACATTCATTCCGTGGTCTAAAACCATGTATAACCCACCTAGATTGCTTTCACGCATTCTTCTATGGTTTTCCTTGGAAACCTAACCATAGGTTGATGGTTTGGGTTTCTCCGAGATCACAATCTCAACAACAACTAACCTAAGGTCTGTAGAAACTCATGGATTTAGTATCCATACCTGAGAAGATTACTTTTTCTCTGAAACTCTTCTCCTTTTTGCTAAGTTGTCTTGCTTGCCTCTCTTCTTCCTCTTTTCCTTCTCCTCTCTTTATCTCAATTCGATTAGGGTTGTGAAAGGAGTGAAAGTGGCTTAGGGACGTCCTTTAAATAGAGTAGGAACATCCTAAATAAGTCCCTTTGAGATTAGGAAAGAATCCCAATCGAAAAATATAGAAATTTCCTAATTTCTATATTCGGCAGAAACCGAGGTCGATGGGAGGGTCGATGATCCCGTCGACCCTAGGGTCTTAAGCTGTCCGACCCTCCCTCCAAAACCGAGGGTCTGACTTTCTGTTTTGGGAGGTCCGACCTTGCTTAGCTGGGTATGAGACCCTTCCCCTATTTTAAGTATTTTTGGGTCGATTTGATACCTGTGATCTCGATCTCCTTCACGCCCTTGGTCCATTTGACTCGACCATGATGGGTAAACCTGGTTCAAGGTGGTAAGACCGGGTTAGATTGACACGGGTCTTACAACTCCCCCCAACTTATAAAAATTTCGTCCTCGAAATTGTACATACCTTCTGAATCAAATAAGTAAGGGTATTGCTTTCTCATAGCATTTTCTGCTTCTCATGTAATTTCTTTCATGTCTCTACTTTTCCATATGATCTTAACATAGTAGATATCTCTGTTGCGTAGACGTTGAACCTTTCGACTAGTGATTTCTGTGGGTGTTACTTCAAATGTCAAATCATCAGTCAATTCTGGTAAATCCACTGTCAAAACATGCGTTGGATCCTTGACATACTTCTTCAATAAGGAAATGTGAAATACGTCATGCACGCTTGACATAGATCGTGGTAGTGCTAACTGATAAGCTTCTTTTCTACGCTTAACTAGAATTTAATATGGCCCGACATATCTTGGACTTAGTTTCCCTTTTTGTCCGAACCTCTTCAATCCTCGCATGGGCGATACCTTCAAAAATACTTTATCACCTACGGCGAACTCTAGATCTCTTCGTCGAGTATCGGCATATTGCTTCTGATGGTTCTGAGCTGTTCTTACTCTTTCCTTGATAATATCGACCACTCGACAAGTCTCTTCAACAAATTCCGGTCCAACAATACTACGTTCTCCAACTTCATTCCAAAACAAGGGAGTTCGACACTTTCTACCATACAGTGCTTCATAAGGTGACATCTGTATAGTAGCCTGATAGCTGTTATTATAAGAGAACTCGATCAATGGTAATCTTTCATCCAATGATCCCTTGAAATCAATTACACATGCTCATAGCATATCTTCTAGAATCTGAATTGTACGTTCTGACTCTCCATCTGTCTGTGGGTGGAATGCAGTACTGAACTTCAACGTTGTACCCATAGCCTTTTGCAATCCTTCCCAAAACTTAGAAGTAAATCGTGGCTCTCTATCGGACACAATACTTTCTGGTACACCGTGTAACCGAACAATGTTATCCACATACAGCTTCGCTACCCTTTCCAGTGTATACTGAGGTCGTATAGCTATGAAGCGTGCTATTTTGGTCAGACGGTCCACAATCACCCAAACTGCGTCAACTACTCGAGGAGTCAATGGTAGTCCCGTGACGTAGTCCATAGTGATGCAGCCCCATTTCCATGCTGGTTCCGGTAATGGCTGCAATAGTCCAGCGGGTCTTTGTCGCTCAGCCTTTACCTTCTGACAATTTAGGCATTGAGACACAAACTTGGCTACATCTGCTTTCATTCCCCTCTACCAACATAGTTTCTTCAGGTCATGTTACATTTTTGAACTTCCAGGATGTATCGAATAGATGGTGGTATGGGCTTCTTTCATCAGTCGGTGTCTAATGTCCATACTTTCTGTTTCAAGTATACATATTCTTCCTTTGTATTTCAGTACTTTCTCATCATCCAAGGTGAACTCAGGGTTAGTCCTACCTTTCTCAATATCTTCTTGTATTGTTCTCAAATAAGGATCTGCTTTGATAGCTGTCTTCACTTCTTCCACTATATCTGATATTATCTTCAATGCCGCGAACATATTTGAAAACCGATGAATAAACCCTTGGTTAGCTGATTCATCCGTTGTATCTATCACCTACTGCTCGTTGCCGTGATTCAATACCATTCTGGTGGTACACATTGCAGCGGTCGTGCTAACTTCTCCTTGAGATTTTATCATTGTTTTTCTGCTTAATGCATCCGCTACTACGTTCGCTTTTCTCGGATGATACTGGATATCACAATCATAGTCTTTCAATAGTTCCAGCCATCTTCTTTGTCTCATATTCAACTCCTTCTGATTAAATAAATAAGTAAGACTTTTATGGTCCGACTTAATCTGAAATTTCTCTCCATATAAGTAATGTCTCCATATCTTGACAGCATGTACTACTTCCGCTAACTCCAAATCATGAGTGGGATAGTTTTTCTCGTGTACCTTCAACTGTCTTGAAGCATAAACAATCACTTGCTCTCCTTGTATAAGCACACATCCTAATCCCAGTCCTGACGGATCAGTGTATAAAGTAAATGTTTGTCCCGGAACGGGGATAGTCAAAATCGGAGCGGATATCAATCTGATCTTCAACGTTTGGAAACTCTTCTCACATTTATCGGTCCATACAAACTTTTCACCTTTCTTAGTCAAACTGGTGAGAGGTACGGCAATCCAAGAATAGTCTTTTACGAATCTTCGATAATAACCAGCTAGACCCAGAAAACTTCTGATTTCTGAAACACTCTTTGGTGCTTCCCACTTCACAATAGCCTCGATCTTGCTGGGATCCACTTTGATTCCTTCAGCGGATACTACATGGCCTAGGAATGCGACTTCACTTAGCCAAAACTCACACTTTGAAAATTTGGCGTATAGCTTCTCTTTCCTTAAACGCTGTAGGGCTGCGTTTAGGTTCTTGATATGAGTTTCCTTGTCCTTGGAATATACCAATATGTCATCAATAAATACTATAACCGATGTATCCAACATATCGTGGAAAACTCGGTTCATAAGTTCCATGAACGTTGCCGGTGCATTAGTTAATCCGAAAGACATAACCAAAAATTCATAATGTCCATATCTGGTTCTGAATGTTGTCTTTGGAATATCACCTTCTTTAATCTTCAGCTGATGATAGCCTGATCGAATATCGATCTTAGAAAATACTCTTGCTCCTTGTAACTGATCTAACAAGTCATCGATCCGAGGTAGTGGATATCGATTCTTGATTGTTAGTTTATTCAACTCTCGATAGTCGATACATAATCGAACGCTACCATCCTTCTTCTTTACGAACAACACCGGTGCACCCCATGGAGATATACTGGGTCGAATATAACCCTTGTCCAGCAATTCTTGTAGTTGCACCTTCAGTCCCTTCAGTTCCGTAGGAGCCATCCTGTAGGGTGCTTTTGATACGGGTACGGCTCCAGGTATCAGGTCTATTACAAACTCTGTGGCCCGGTCGGGTGGTAATCTGGGTAATTCCTCCAAAAATACGTCAGGGTAATCCCGAACGACATCAATGTTTTCCATTCATGGTGCTTCCTTGGTTAGGTCGACCACTGACACTAGATACCCGACTGCTCCCTTGTCAAGGCACTTCTTAGCCTTTAATGCTGAAAGTATGAGCTTGCGTCTCCGGGGAAGTTTGGTTCCCGAGAAAATGAATTCTGCTCCTTCTTTGTCTTTGAATGTTAGCTTCTTTTTGACGCATAGTAGGTTTGCCGAACGCCGAGCTAACCAGTCCATTCCCAAGATGACATCAAAGTCTGCCATCTCAAGTTGTATCAAAGTTGCATCTAAAGTCTTCTCCCCAATGAGAACTGGACATGGTCCATAACCTTTCTCTAGTTCCACTTCTAACCCCATCGGTGACCGTACAAGTAATTTGTAGTCTAATGTTTTGATGGGTAATTTTATCTTCTTTCCAAATGACACAGATATAAAGGAATGAGTAGCTCCGGAATCGAAGAGTACTCTGGCGGGTATGCCATTTATAGGTACAATACCTGTGATTTATCTTTACTTAGTCTACATGCTCATTCAATGTAATTACAACTGTAAAAGTTCCAGTCATACCTGTGACCACATCGGGTGATGCGGCCGCATCCTCGGACGTAACAGCATATACACGTCCCTGATGGAATTGTTTCTTGGGCTTAGGGCACTCCCTTGCCATATGTCCCAGCTGGTTGCGTTTAAAACACTTCGGGGCTCCCTAATTTGGCTTTGGCTGAGGTTGAGCTGCTGGGGTAGTCTTCGTTGCAGCATTAAAATTCTGAGGACGGAAAGGCTTATACGTCCTGTTATTGCCTCCGTTGTAGGAGTTTCCGGCTGGCCTTTTGATGCCCTTGTTCTGAGTAAAATAACTCTCCTTCTGGCTCGATTCAATCACTCGAGCAATCTAGACAGCTTCGTAGTAAATTTTCTTCTCTAAGCCCAGAACATTTTCTCTGATGCTTCCTCTTAGTCCCGTGACAAACCTACGGGTTTTAGTTTCTTCTTCTTGCATACTCAGTGGTGCGAAGAAAAACAGCTCTTCATAACGCTGTTGATACGCATCCACTGACATCTGTCCCTGATAAAGACTCAGGAACTCCTTCTCCATTGAATCTCTGATGCTTCGTGGAAAATATTTCTCGAAGAATGATTCTTTATAAATAGCCCATGTCAGTAGGGCGTGCTTGGTCAGTAAATATGTCTTCGTGAATTTCCACCAATGATGTGCGTCGCCCTTGACCATGAAGGTGGAACATAGTACCTTCTCTTCCTCTGTAATAGTCATCATGAGGAAGTTTCTCTCCATCTCTTCTATCCAGTGTGCTGGCCACAATGGATCAGACGGCTTGTCGTTGATTTCTCTGGGTTTCATTTTCAAAAATCTCTCCACTAGTCGGGAGTGGTCCAGCTGATTCTGGGGGTTTTCCCCGAACATATAGGGTGGATTCTGGTAATTCCCTTGAGCTGTTTCCGGTACCTGTGACCGGAATCGTGCAGCCGGTTGTTGAGGTGTCTCGATGAGTTGGGTGGTTACCCACCGGGCTGCACTAGCTTGTCCAGTGTGCATGGGTGCGGCCTGAGTGGCTTGAAACATAATTCCCATAGCCACCTACATCTGAGCCTGTGCGTGTTGCATCTGCTGCAGCTGCTGTGCCAAGTTCATCACCACGGTTGTTAGCTCTGGTGGTGGAGGTGGCAAATTTGTAGGGTTTGCCGGTTCTGGATTTCCCGGTGCGTAGTTATTCTCTTGACTAGTCTCCTCCACTGGTGGTGGTAGTGGGACTGCGTTTCGGGTCTGTCGGGTCACTCTACGTCCAGACATATTTCTTTTCGGTGATTGGTGGTGCCTGAAAATCATCAAGTAGGTTAGAAGTCATTTATATTTCATGTAGGCACGCTAACCAATAATCAATTTCAATTCTAGCTCATTTTATACAAAAAATGCTGTCTTTTCTATGCAGGGTCGATGGTATGTCCGACCCTTAGTTTCCGACCCTGGGAATGACCTGTTCTTCCCGAGAGCTGAGGGTCGATGCGAGGGTCGATGGGTATCCGACCCTCAGTTCCGACCCTTAGTTTTCTGTCAGATTCCCGAGAGCCGAGGGTCGATGGGAGGGTCGATTCGAGGGTCGATTATGCTAGTCGAATTGTCCGACCCTCGGACCAAAAATCAGATTTTTAAGATCCGATTCTGGGTTATTTCTCACTATTCCTCCTTCGTTTCGACTCGTCTCTCCTCTCTGAGTTGCTACAGTGCTACTCTATTGTTTTGGATCGGTTTAACTCCGGGTTTCGACTTCCACGTCATCACTACAGGTATGTCTTCCCATTTTTACCTGTTTTTAGGTTCCCATTTCTAGGTTTTCGCACGTTTAACTTGTATTTTCCAAATTAAACTTTTTCCAACCTTAAAAATTCGATTTTTATTGGGGGCTTTTGTCATTGGTGTCTCGAGGAATGAAAGCCCTCAAAAAATTTTGAGTTTCATCGGTTGGTTATCGAGAAACTTGAAATTTTCTCTTTTTGCCCTAATTTGTCGACATTTTTTATTTTTCTTGAATTTCTTCAAATTGGACTTCGCCAGTTAAAATTTCCTACTGCATGTGGGTTGTACAATATGTTTAAACCTTCATAAGTCCTTATGCCCACTTATATGATGAGGAATGGGCTTTATGGTCAACTTACGTCATTATTATATCATATTTTGGATTTTTTTATCCTATTAACTCCTTGTTTCCTTTCTCTTTCTTATTTGCAGATACTATGGCTCGTACCAAAGTACCCAGAGTGCGTGATCCACTTCGCTTCCATTCGAATGAAGCTGAGGCATAGTATGCCGACTATGCCCGTAAGAAAGTGGAAGGGGGTCGCATGGTGAACTTGGCTGAGCTAGCCTTGTTCAATGTAGAGGGAGCATTTGGTGATATGGGGAGGCTCCCTGTCATCACATACGACGCGTGCACATGTCCAGATTTGGTGCACCAGTTCTATTGTAATCTCCAGGTGGTGGGGAATTACAATGATGTTGAGCATGGTCAGGAGTTGCGCATCACCAGTTACGTCAAGGGGGTGCACATTTCCTTTGATTATCGGTAGCTGGCCAATCTGTTGGGCATTCCCTATGATGGCCCCATGGTGTACTGTGCGCCGGGAGAGCCACAGTTTGTTGAGATGGAGATGAGGGCAGAGATCGACAACCAGTTGCTCTGTCCTGATCGTTAGCAGATGAGAGCTTGTTATCTGCGTCCAGCTCCACGGGTCTTCTGTAAGATTATCCAGCATAATCTGATCCCACAGATTGGGCACTATGAGAGGGTCTCTCAGCTGACACAGTTTCTGATTTACAGTATATGCACTCAACAGCCCGTCTGCCTTCCATACATCGTCATGCGGATGATGATTAATGCTACATTGTTCGGTCATAGGGGTAATCTACCCTATGGACGCATGATAACAGTGCTACTGACCCGTCTGGGGGTGGATCTGGTAGATGAGAAGATCCAGGAGAAGTCCTTCTCGTCGCCTCTAAATTGGGAGGCTATCTGCAAGATGGGGCTGCGAGATGCTAAGGTTAGTGATGAGGAGAGGAACGCGATGGTGCGCCCTCACACTCGGGTTGAGATGGCTGATGCTGAGGCTGCTGCTGCTGCTGCTAGAGCTCGTGTGGATCCGGTCGATGATGACGATCGTATGTATATGGACGTCGACTCGATACCACTGCCTTCACCTACACATGCGGCTGGCGTTGGTACTTCTTCTGCGGCGGCTCCTGCTCCTGAGGCTGGTCCTTCCCATTCGACTGATCCTTCACTTCCACCTTCAGTCATGATGGAGATGCTGCAGGAGATCAGGGATGCTCAGCGCAGATCTGATCTGAAGATGGATGAGCTGTTGGCTGCTCAACACGCATCAGACGCGCGGATGGGAGGGCTTCTAGAGGTGCAGCGTGCGACTGATTAGAGGATAGCCGGTCTCACAGCTAGTCTACAGACGACCCAGACTCAGATAGCCTGGTTGACTAGAGTCTATGCTAAGGACTACGACAGAGACCGTGAGGCCCCGCCTCCTCTTTCGCCTTTAGCTTCTTGATTGTACTTTATTTTCATGTACGACAGAGTAACTGTCTGGGTTGTGGACTGTACTCTGCATTACTTATGTATATACATTTTGTTTCTATCACTCATTGTATTTAACTTGTTTTCCCTTAATAGATGCATTATTCTCTTTTTAAATTTGGTCTCAATCATCACTGGTGCTTACAGTTTGTTTATATTACTGTTTTTACTTTTATCCTATCTCAGTTCACAATTGTCTTGAATGTATGCTAGTTCGGCGGGCAAGGCCTGAGATGCTCTGATACCAAGTTGTCACACCCCAATTCTGCACTAATCAGAATGATGTGATGAACCGCTAAATAACCAACGATTCAACCAGGATCTCAAATAGGCTATCCCCGCGATATCCAAACTTACACACATCCGTAATCAAAATCAGAGTAAATACACAATAGCGGAAGTCTTATAATAAGATGAACTGAGAAACTAAGATGATATTAAAAATTTAATAGCAAATTATTCTGTATTCAACTGAGACATAAATATTAAATATCAAATACATGTCTAAATAAATCCAATAAAAGAAACCGATAAAATATCTAATCAAATACACACGAGTTGCACTTGCAAGAGGAGTCGTGTGTATCTACTTCAGCTCCAGCTTCCATTCATGCCACGTTCCCGTACGCAGATGCATTCATATAGTCTTCAACGGTATAACCTGCATCATCAACTAAAAATATTCGACGTCGAGGGTGAGCACACAACACGGCTCAGTGAGTAGCCAAAACAATGCAACAATACATATGCATGCAAAAAGTCAATTTATATCTTTGGTCCGGTTTTAAAGTTTACAGTATGCAATAGAAAGGTTTAGGTAGCCAAAGGTCGCGTTTATTGACTCCGCCTCTATACACGAGTGTGTGACGTTACCCGAAGATCACGTTTATCGTCAACTCACATGCACCCAATCATGAACATTATATAACAAAGGTTACGTTTATTGCTATATAGTGCCATACCAACACGTAAGCCCCTGTTAGCGAGGGCTGCAAACTGGGCTCGCAACTAACCAATCCTAATGCCAAACAGTGTATCCAAGGCCTCACCCCAGCATCCCTCAGAATGCCCATAGAGATAGAGCTAAGGCCCCCCGGTAGAGTTAGAGACTACAAGGACCGAGACCACCTCCCCTGATACTCTACGACATAATAGTTCTACTAAAGTAATGGCGATACGACGATGCTAATGCACAAGACTTGAGTTGTTTATAACATGATGATGATGATGATGATAGGAATAGGCATGTGTTTGTATGTGTGTGGTTGATGTACTTGATGCGAGCGAGTATCAGGGGAGGTGTGATGAGAACGTCAATAAACGTTAACCTTTGGCGGGTCTCAACACTTTAGCTCTATCTCTAACTCAAGTCTTGTGCATTAGCATCGTCGTATTGCCATTACTTTAGCTGAACTATTATGTCGTAGAGTATCAGGGGAGGTGGTCTCAGTCCTTGTAGTCTCTGACTCTACCGGGGGGCCTTAGCTCTATCTCTATGGACATTCGAGGGATCTTTGGGGTGAGGCCTTGGATACACTTTTTGGCATTAGGATTGGTTAGTTGCGAGCCCAGTTTGCAGCCCTCGCTAACAGGGGCTTACGTGTTGGTATGGCACTATATAGCAATAAATGTAACCTTTGTTATATATTGTTCATGATTGGGTGCATGTGAGTTGACGATAAACGTGATCTTCGGGTAATGTCACACACTCGTGTATAAAGGCAGGGTCAATAAACGCGACCTTGGGCTACCTAAACCTTTCTACTGCATACTGCAAACTTTAAACCGGACCAAAGATATAATTTGATTTGCATGCATATATATTGTAGCATTGTTTTGGCTACTCAATGAGCCGTGATGTGTGCTCACCCCTCGACGTCGAATATTTTTAGTTGATGATGCAGGTTATACCGTTGAATACTATATGAATGCGTCTCTGTACGGGAACGTGGCAGCGATGGAAGCTAGAGCTGAAGTGGATACACACGACTCCTCTTGCGAGTGCAACTCGTGTGTATTTGATTAGATATTTTGTAGGTTTCTTTATTGGATTTATTAAGACATGTATTTGGTATTTTAATATTTATGTCTCAGTTGAAAACCGAATAATTTGCTATTAAATTAATGATAACATCATTGTTTTTTAGTTTATGTTATTATATGACTTTTGCTATTATGTATTTACTCTGATTATGATTACGGATGTGTGTAAGTTTAGATAACACGGGGATAGCCTATTTGAGATCCTGGTTGAACCGTTGGTTTGCTAGCGGTTCATCACACCATTTTGAACAGTGTGGAATTGGGGTGTGATACCAAGTTGTCACACCTCAATTCTGCACTAATCAGAATGATGTGATGAACTGCTAAATAACCAATGGTTCAACTAGTATCTCAAATAGGCTATCCCCGCGTTATCCAAACTTACACACATCCGTAATCATAATCAGAGTAAATACACAATAGCGGAAGTCTTATAATAAGATGAACTGAGAAACTAAGATGATATTAATAATTTAATAGCAAATTATTCTGTATTCAACTGAGACATAAATATTAAATATCAAATACATGTCTGAATAAATCCAATAAAAGAAACCTATAAAATATCTATTCAAATACACTAAAGAGTTGCACTCGCAAGAGGAGTCGTGTGTATCTACTTCAGCTCCAGCTTCCATTGCTGTCACATTCCCGTACGCAGACGCATTCATATAGTCTTCAACGGTATAACCAGCATCATCAACTAAAAATATTCGACGTCGAGGGGTGAGCACACAACACGGCTCAGTGAGTAGCCAAAACAATGCAACTATACATATGCATGCAAAAAGTCAATTTATATATTTGGTCCGGTTTTAAAGTTTGTAGTATGCAATAGAAAGGTTTAGGTAGCCAAAGGTCGCGTTTATTGACTCAACCTCCATACACGAGTGTGTGACGTTACCCGAAGATCACGTTTATCGTCAACTCACATGCACCCAATCATGAACATTATATAACAAAGGTTACGTTTATTGCTATATAGTGCCATACCAACACGTAAGCCCCTGTTAGCGAGGGCTGCAAACTGGACTCTCAACTAACAAATCCTAATGCCAAACAGTGTATCCAAGGCCTCACCCCAGCATCCCTCAGAATGCCCATAGAGATAGAGCTAAGGCCCCCCGGTAGAGTTAGAGACTACAAGGACCGAGACCACCTCCCCTGATACTCTACGACATAATAGTTCTACTAAAGTAATGGCGATACGACGATGCTAATGCACAAGACTTGAGTTACAGATAGAGCTAAAGTGTTGAGACCCGCCAAAGGTTAACGTTTATTGACGTTCTCATCACACCTCCCCTGATACTCGCTCGCATCAAGCACATCAACCACACACATACAAGCACATGCCTATTCCTATCATCATCATCATCATCATGATGTTATAACAATAAAGTAAATATGCATAAACAAGTAATAGAATTATTGGATGGCATGTTGTATGCACATTACAAACATATTCGCATAGAATCAACCATAGCATAGGACTCAAGAAACAGAAAACAGTTTATTATTAACCAATTTAGTTTGGGGTTAAGGTTCCTCACCTTAGCTTGCTATAAGATACTTTTTCAAGCTTTAAAATCACCTTTACAATGTTATTATAATGCTAGAAGACCTAACAAAGTCGATTGAATTTAATTAGAATTAATTCCAGATTTGAACACTACTCTGTTAGCTGAGGGTCGGAGGTAGGGTCGATGGGTCTATCTACCCTTCCCTCTTTCTGTACTTCCCGAATGCTGGGGGTCGATGGTCAGGAATACCTAGGGTCGGATGGTCTATCGACCTTGGGTGCGACCCTTGGTGCACTTTGGTCCAATTCCCTCTTTTAATCCATTCCTCGTGTTTGGGATCCTATGGCTTGCTCCTACATTACATTCTACATTCATTCCATGGTCTAAAACCATGTATAACCTACCTAGATAGCTTCCACGCATTCTTCTATGGTTTTCCATGGAAACCTAACCATAGGTTGATGGTTTGGGTTTCTCCGAGATCACACTCTCAACAACAACTAACCTAAGGTCTGTAGAAACTCATGGAATTAGTATCCATACCTGAGAAGATTACTTTTTCTCTGAAACTCTTCTCCTTTTTGCTAAGTTCTCTTGCTTGCCTCTCTTCTTCCTCTTTTCCTTCTCCTCTCTTTCTCTCAATTCGATTAGGGTTGTGAAAGGAGTGAAAGTGGCTTAGGGACGTCCTTTAAATAGAGTAGGAACATCCTAAATAAGTCCCTTTGAGATTAGGAAAGAATCCCAATCGAAAAATATAGAAATTTCTTAATTTCTATATTCGACAGAAACCGAGGGTCGATGGGAGGGTCGATGATCCCGTCGACCCAAGGGTCTTAAGCTGTCCGACCCTCCCTCCAAAATCGAGGGTTTGACTTTTTGTTTTGGGAGGTCCGACCCTGCTTAGCTGGGTATGCGACCCTTCCCCTATTTTAAGTGTTTTTGGGTCGATTTGATACTTGGGATCTCGATCTCCTTCACGCCCTTGGTCCATTTGACTCGACCATGATGGGTAAACCTAGTTCAAGATGGTAAAACCGGGTTAGATTGGCACGGGTCTTACAACTCCCCCCAACTTATAAAAATTTCATCCTCGAAATTATACGTACCTTCTGAATCAAATAAGTAAGGGTATTGCTTTCTCATAGCATTTTCTTCTTCCCATGTAATTTCTTCCATGTCTCTACTTTTTCATATGACCTTAACCTAGTAGATATCTCTGTTGCGTAGACGTTGAACCTTTCGACAAGTGATTTCTGTGGGTGTTACTTCAAATGTCAAATCATCAGTCAATTCTGGCAAATCCACTGTCAAAACATGCGTTGGATCCTTGACATACTTCTTCAATAAGGAAATGTGAAATACGTCATGCACGCTTGACATAGATCGTGGTAGTGCTAACTGATAAGCTTCTTTTCTACGCTTAACTAGAATTTAATATGGCCCGACATATCTTGGACTTAGTTTCCCTTTCTGCCCGAACCTCTTCAATCCTCGCATAGGCGATACCTTCAAAAATACTTTATCACCTACGGCGAACTCTAGATCTCTTCGTCGAGTATCGGCATATTTCTTCTGATGGTTCTGAGCTGTTCTCACTCTTTCCTTGATAATATCGACCACTCGACAAGTCTCTTCAACAAATTCTGGTCCAACAATACTACGTTCTCCAACTTCATTCCAAAACAAGGGAGTTCGACACTTTCTGCCATACAGTGCTTCATAAGGTGACATCTATATAGTAGCCTGATAGTTGTTATTAATAGCGAACTCGATCAATGGTAATCTTTCATCCCATGATCCCTCGAAATCAATTACACATGCACGTAGCATATCTTCTAGAATCTGAATTGTACGTTCTGACTGTCCATCTGTCTATGGGTGAAATGCAGTAATCAGTTGGGGGGAGTTGTAAGACCCGTGTCAATCTAACCCGGTCTTACCACCTTGAACTAGGTTTACCCATTATGGTCGAGTCAAATGGACCAAGGGCGTGAAGGAGATCAAGATCCCAGGTATCAAATCGACCCAAAAACACTAATTTTGAGGGGAGGGTCGGACCTCCCAAAGCAGAAAGTCAGACCCTCAATTTTGAAGGGAGGGTCGGACTTCTTAAGCCCTATGGTCGACGGGATCATCGACCCTCGATTTCTGCCGAATATAGAAATTAGGAAATTTCTATATTTTTCGATTGAGATTCTTTCCTAATCTCAAAGGGACTTATTTAGGATGTTCCTACTCGATTTAAAGGACGTCCCTAAGCCACTTTCACTCCTTTCACAACCCTAATCGAATTGAGAAAAAGAGAGGAGAAGGAAAAGAGGAAGAAGAGAGGCAAGCAAGAGAACTTAGCAAAAAGGAGAAGAGTTTCTGAGAAAAAGTAATCTTCTCAGGTATGGATACTAATTCCATGAGTTTCTATAGACCTTAGGTTAGTTGTTGTTGAGAGTGTGATCTCGGAGAAACCCAAACCATCAACCTATGGTTAGGTTTCATGGAAAACCATAGAAGAATGCGTGAAAGATATCTAGGTGGGTTATACATGGTTTTAGACCATGGAATGAATGTAGAATGGAATGTAGGAGCAAGCCATAGGATCCCAAACACGAAGAATGGATTAAAAGAGGGAATTGGACCAAAGAGCACCAAGGGTCGCACCCAGGGTCGATAGACCATCCGACCCTAGGTATTCCTGACCATCGACCCTCAGCATTCGGGATGTGTAGAAAGAGAGAAGGGTCGATAGACCCATCGACCCTAGCATCGACCCTACCTCCGACCCTCAGTTAACAGAGTAGTTTTTAAATCTAGAATTAATTTTAATTAAATTCTATCGACACTGTTAGGTCTTCTAGCAATATAATATCATTGTAAAGGTGATTTTAAAGCTTGGAAAAGTATCTTATAGCAAGCTATGGTGAGGAACCTTAACCCCAAACTAAATTGGTTAATAATAAACTGTTTTCTGTTTCTTGAGTCCTATGCTATGGTTGATTCTATGCGAATATGTTTGTAATGTGCATACATCATGCCATCCAATATTTCTATTTCTTGTTCATGCATATTTACTTTATTGTTTATAACATGATGATGATGATGATGATAAGAATAGGCATGTGCTTGTATGTGTGTGGTTGTTGTGCTTTATGCGAGCGAGTATCAGGGGAGGTGTGATGAGAACGTCAATAAATGTTAACCTTTGGCGGGTCTCAGCACTTTAGCTCTATCTCTAACTCAAGTCTTGTGCATTAGCATCGTCGTATCGCCATTACTTTAGCAGAACTTTTATGTCATAGAGTATCAGGGGAGGTGGTATCGGTCCTTGTAGTCTCGACTCTACCGGGGGCCTTAGCTCTATCTCTATGGGCATTCTAAGGGATCTTTGGGGTGAGCCCTTGGATACACTGTTTGGCATTAGGATTGGTTAGTTGCGAGCCCAGTTTGCAGCCCTCGCTAACAGGGGCTTACGTGTTGGTATGGCACTATATAGCAATAAACGTAACCTTTGTTATATAATGTTCATGATTAGGTGCATGTGAGTTGACGATAAATGTGATCTTCGGGTAACGTCACACACTCGTGTATAGAGGCGGAGTCAATAAACGCGACCTTTGGCTACCTAAACCTTTCTATTGCATACTGCAAACTTTAAAACCGGACCAAAGATATAAATTGATTTTTTGCATGCATATGTATTGTTGCATTGTTTTGGCTACTCACTGAGTCGTGTTGTGTGCTCACCCCTCGACGTCGAATATTTTTAGTTGATGATGCAGGTTATACCGTTGAAGACTATATGAATGTGTCTGCATATGGGAACGTGGCAGCAATGGAAGCTGGAGCTGAAGTAGATACACACGACTGCTCTTGCGAGTGCAACTCTTGTGTATTTGATTAGATATTTTATAGGTTTCTTTTATTGGATTTATTCAGACATGTATTTGATATTTAATATTTATGTCTCAGTTGAATACAGAATAATTTGCTATTAAATTATTAATATCATCTTAGTTTCTCAGTTCATCTTATTATAAGACTTCCGCTATTGTGTATTTACTCTGATTATGATTACGGATGTGTGTAAGTTTGGATAACGTGGGGATAGCCTATTTGAGATCCTGGTTGAACCGTTGGTTATTTAGCGGTTCATCACATCATTCTGATTAGTGCAGAATTAGGGTGTGACAACTTGGTATTAGAGCATCTCAGGCCTTGCCCGCCGACTAACATACATTTGAGACAATTATGAACTGAGATAGGATAAAAGTAAAAGCTTTAATATAAACACACTGTCAGTACAAGTGATGATTGAGACCAAATTTAAAAAGAGAATAATGCATCTATAAAAAGGGAAACAAGTTACATACAATGAGTGAGAGAAACAAAACGTATATACATAACTAAAGCAGAGTACAGTCCACAACCCGGACAGTTACTCTGTAGTACAAGAAAATAAATTACAATCAAGAAGATGGAGGCGAAGGAGGAGGCGGGGCCTCACGATCTCGGTTATAGTCCTCAGCATAGACTCTAGTCAACCAGCCTATCTGAGTCTGGGTCGTCTGTAGACTAGCTGTGAGACCGGCTATCCTCTGATCAGTTGCACGCTGCACCTCTAGGAGCTCTCCCATCCGCGCGTCTGATGCGTGCTGAGCAGCCAACAGCTCATCCATCCTCAGATCAGATCTGCGGTGAGCATCCCTGATCTCCTGCAACATCTCCATCGTGGCTGAAGGTGGAAGTGAAGGATCAGACGAATGGGAAGGACCAGCCTCAGCAGCAGGAGCCGCCGCAGAAGAAGTACCAACTCTGATACCAAGTTGTCACACCCCAATTCTACACTAATCAGAATGATGTGATGAACCGCTAAATAACCAACGGTTCAACCAGGATCTCAAATAGGCTATCCCTGCGTTATCCAAACTTACACTCATCCGTAATCATAATCAGAGTAAATACACAATAGCGGAAGTCTTATAATAAGATGAACTGAGAAACTAAGATGATATTAATAATTTAATAGCAAATTATTTTGTATTCAACTGAGACATAAATATTAAATATCAAATACATGTCTGAATAAATCCAATAAAAGAAACCTATAAAATATCTATTCAAATACACACGAGTTGCACTCGCAAGAGGAGTCGTGTGTATCTACTTCAGCTCCAGCTTCCATTGCTGCCACATTCCCGTACGCAGACGCATTCATATAGTCTTCAACGGTATAACCAGCATCACCAACTAAAAATATTCGACGTCGAGGGGTGAGCACACAACACGACTCAGTGAGTAGCCAAAACAATGCAACAATACATATGCATGCAAAAAATCAATTTATATCTTTGGTCCGGTTTTAAAGTTTGTAGTATGCAATAGAAAGGTTTAGGTAGCCAAAGGTCGCGTTTATTGACTCAGCCTCTATACACGAGTGTGTGACGTTACCCGAAGATCACGTTTATCGTCAACTCACATGCACCCAATCATGAACATTATATAACAAAGGTTACGTTTATTGCTATATAGTGCCATACCAACACGTAAGCCCCTGCTAGCGAGGGCTGCAAACTAGACTCGCAACTAACAAATCCTAATGCCAAACAGTGTATCCAAGGCCTCACCCCAGCATCCCTCAGAATGCCCCTAGAGATAGAGCTAAGGCCCCCCGGTAGAGTCAGAGACTACAAGGACCGAGACCACCTCCCCTGATACTCTACGACATAATAGTTCTACTAAAGTAATGGCGATACGACGATACTAATGCACAAGAGTTGAGTTACAGATAGAGCTAAAGTGCTGAGACCCGCCAAAGGTTAACGTTTATTGACGTTCTCATCACACCTCCCCTGATACTCGCTCGCATCAAGCACATCAACCACACACATACAAGCACATGCCTATTCCTATCATCATCATCATCATCATCATCATGTTATAACAATAAAGTAAATATGCATAAACAAGTAATAGAATTATTGGATGGCATGTTGTATGCACATTACAAACATATTCGCATAGAATCAACCATAGCATAGGACTCAAGAAACAGAAAACAGTTTATTATTAACCAATTTAGTTTGGGGTTAAGGTTCCTCACCTTAGCTTGCTATAAGATACTTTTCCAAGCTTTAAAATCACCTTTACAATGTTATTATATTGCTAGAAGACCTAACAAAGTCGATAGAATTTAATTAGAATTAATTTCAGATTTAAAAACTACTCTGTTAACTGACGGTCGGAGGTAGGGTCGATGGGTCTATCGACCCTTCCCTCTTTCTGGACTTCCCGAATGCTGAGGGTCGATGATCAGGAATACCTAGGGTCGGATGGTCTATCGACCCTGGGTGTGACCCTTGGTGCACTTTGGTCCAATTCCCTCTTTTAATTCATTCCTCGTATTTGGGATCCTATGGCTTGCTCCTACATTCCATTCTACATTCATTCCATGGTCTTCATTCCATGGTCTAAAACCATGTATAACCCACCTAGATAGCTTTCACGCATTCTTCTATGGTTTTCCATGGAAACCTAACCATAGGTTGATGGTTTGGGTTTCTCCGAGATCACACTCTCAACAACAACTAACCTAAGGTCTGTAGAAACTCATGGAATTAGTATCCATACCTGAGAAGATTACTTTTTCTCTGAAACTCTTCTTCTTTTTGCTAAGTTCTCTTGCTTGCCTCTCTTCTTCCTCTTTTCCTTCTCCTCTCTTTCTCTCAATACGATTAGGGTTGTGAAAGTAGTGAAAGTGGCTTAGGGACGTCCTTTAAATAGAGTAGGAACATCCTAAATAAGTCCCTTTGAGACTAAGAAAGAATCCCAATCGAAAAATATAAAAATTTCCTAATTTCTATATTCGACAGAAACCGAGGGTCGATGGGAGGGTCGATGATCCCGTCAACCCTAGGGTCTTAAGCTGTCCGACCCTCCCTCCAAAACCGAGGGTCTGACTTTCTGTTTTGGGAGGTCCGACCCTGCTTAGTAAGGTATGCGACCCTTCCCCTATTTTAAGTGTTTTTGGGTCGATTTGATACCTGGGATCTCGATCTCCTTCACGCCCTTGGTCCATTTGACTCGACCATAATGGGTAAACCTAGTTTAAGGTGGTAAAACCGGGTTAGATTGACACGGGTCTTACAGTAATCCCGCCAGATGAGATCTTCAATTTCCCCCTTGAGGTACTTGTACTCATCCGTGTCATGACCATGGTCGCGATGGAAGCGACAGTATCTGGAACGGTCTTTATTCCTTTTTTTCACCAAGAAGCTTCGGGGGTGGTCGGAGGTTCCGATCATTCCAAATTACCTCCAGGATCTTCGTCATCGAAGTGGTGAGTGGAGTATAGTAATCGAAGGTCTTGTACGGGTGTCGGTGTACCTGTTCTTTTCCGGACCTTTGCTTTTTAGGGTCACTAGAGTTCTGCGTCTGGTCTACCAACTCGGATCTCTTTTCATCTGCCGACTTTTGGTCGGTCTTCAAGGTGTTGACCGCATTGTTTTTCTGGGCCTTGGTCGTTTCGTTCCGCTGAAACGTACTTCTCGCATCTGGCCAGCAGGTCGTCCAAGTTCTTCGGAGGCTTTTTGGCAAGCGACCGACAAAGCTGCCCGTCCATCACTCCGGCCTGCAAGCTGGACATATGCACTGCAGGCTCGACATCCTTGATCTCCAGCACTTCGGCATTGAAGCGCTTGATGAAGCCCCGCAGAGACTCGTCCTTCTATTGCTTGATCATTGACAAGTGGTAGGATGTCTTCTTGTGCACCCGGCTAGCCTAGAAGTATGTTAGGAATTGTTCGATAGCTGTTCGATCGAAGTTATGCTCCTCGGAGGTAGGTTGTTAAACCTCGTTCAAGCAGCGCCTCTGAGCGTCGAAGGAAACGCTCTGCAGATTAGGCTGTCGCTGAGCGGATAAAAGAGCGTCGTGAAGAAAAACGCGTCTAGATGCTGCTCTGGATCAGTGCTCCCATTGTAGAAGTCTAGGATGGGCATCATGAAATTTTCAGGAGGGGGAGCCCTGATGATCTCGTCAGAAAGTGTTGTGACGGTTGTGTAGGCCATCCTCGGTGGATCGACTCGGTTCTGCTCCACCTGCTGGAGCCGTGTAGTCAATTCCAACAACTGCCGCTCGACCTCTAACTGGGGAGTGGCTGGAGGTGGCGCTACAACTGTCATCAGCGTCTCTACATTGACTCTCTGCTGGCGGAGGGCATCGAGGAAAGACCTCGCGTCTCTCTCAGGCGGAGGGGGTACCCCATGCACTCCCTGCGCCTGATGGTGATTTGCTAGATGATGCCAAGTGGATGACCCAGCCATGCTTCGTGCAGACTGATGAGAAACTCTGCTCTGATCATGAGATCCCAAGAGAGGATTACTCGGTGCGGCTCTGATTGACGCCGCCGGCGCAGGTTGCTGATGGGCCCCGAACTCGGCCTCTCGTGGTGCTGGTCCAGGGGGAGGGTTTACTCCTGCTCCTCCGAGGATCGAATTACTTGCTCGAGCGCCCCTCAAGGCTCGTGCCAACTGCTCGATCTGCTGCCTCAGCTCATCGAATTGTTGACGAGTCACGTACTGAGGGGGTTGTTGCAGGTGTCGGGGTATGGTTTGTCCCTGGCGTACTTGTGTTGCTATTAACCTGAACTTGCATGGACGGTTCACACGGTTGGTGTGAAGCCTGGGCATGAGTTCTTTTGTGTGCCATCGGAAATAGTTTGAGGTTAAGATCCTCGTGTGCTGTTCGTCAAACTCAATCAAGAGGGCCCTACAGTGGGCGCCAAACTCTTACGGTCGGAAATCACCAGCCGGTCTGTGATCCGAGCAACCTGCAATCACAGAGGTGAGATAATAGAGTTGGGCGACTAAGCCCCGGGTACCCTCCGATGCCTAAGTCAGATTCCCAATGTAAAAAATCAAGAGATAGCGTGAAGCTATCTCCAGTTTAGAGAAAGAGGGGAACGATGAGAGAGTTTGAGCATATGAGAATGGATGGAGAGATTGTTTGATGATTTACCTTAAGGGATCATCCTCTATTTATAGAGATTGGGAAGAAGCATGGAGATACCAGGACTCAGGGAAGTAGATTGCCAATAGGACTGCCAAGTGTCGCTCTGAGGGACACCCAGGTCATTGACTCCGAGTAGGAGTAGGAGACTGTAGCCAAGGAAGCTGAATCTGTCCAAAGTAACAGTGAATCGTGTCTCCATACGAGTGGTCGTATGGCAGTGATGATCGGCATCGTATTGTACTAGGAGAGGGACTCCTCTGGCATGACATAGTTGCCTTAGGACTCTGACCTCCGATTAAGAATCGTACCTGAGTAGGTCTATACCTCCGACCGGCACTGTGTCCTAAAAGGACTGTGACTCTGAGCGGTATAAGCCGAGTGAAATACATCATTCGTGGTCGGCTCCAAAGATAAAGGTTACCACGTGCAAGATTTTAAGTGGATGATGTTTTTCCCACATAACAGGAACTTTTCAAATAAAAGGGGGATCTATTTTCTATTGTTGGAAAACTCTATATGGAGAGTTTTTCTCTATATAAAGGACATTCCTCAACCCTTTTTCTCTCTTTTGAAACATTATCAAATCCTAGAGGAAGAAATGGGAGAGAAGGAGAAGGAGAGAAGACTAAGAAAAAGGTTTTGCAGATAAGGTTTTAGTTTTCTACTGTAGGCCAAGGTATGAAACTTACCTTTGAAGATGTAAATCCTATTGAGTAAGGTTTCTATTGTAGATTGGAGATGTCAAACCATTATGCTCTATGTAATCCTTTGAGTAAATCTAGAGGATAACTATATGGGATGGATTTAGGGATAATAGTTATTGAAAAACAGTAAATAATGGCCATAGGATAACCTTAGGATGAACCCAAGTGAAGAGCCGAGAAATTGACTCAAGAGGAACTCTCATTGAAAGTAAATTTTGACCAAAAATCATATGGTCGCAGCTACAATTGACCATAGGATGACCAGAGAGTCGACCATAGCCATTCGAGAAGAATTCTGGAAACAATATGGTTGCAAGTATGGTCACATATAGTGTAACCATAGGGGTCAACCGTACGTGGTATGGTCGACATAGCTTGAAACCATAGGACTAATCAATCACTTATTAGTAATCTGTTTTGATTTTTGACTACTGTAACATATTACACATGAATCCTAACTTAAATTCATGTAATTTCTAGGTTACTAAATTGGTTCAAAGGGAATTACAAGGCTTGGGAGATAATCGAATATTGTTAAAAGGTGAAGGATCAAGACCTAAACTAATTGGATAATAACAAACTATTTTATTTTATTGAGTCTAATGCCATGATTGATTCTATGCTTGTATGTTTGTAATGTGCATCTCACATGTCATCCAATATTACTGTTATATTTTACTCATACATATTAATTTCTGTCTATTTATAACATGATGATGATGATGCTAGGAATAGGCTTATGATTGTGTGTGTGTGGTCAATGTGTTGCATGTGAGTGGAGCATCAAGGAAAGGATGTGGCATTATGGTTCAGCCTGGTCACGAGACTCTAGCTCTATTTCTACTCAAGTCTTGCCCACTGACATCGTCGTATCACCATTACCTTAGCAGAACTATTACGTTGTAGTGCATCAGGGGAGGTGGTCTCGAACCTTGTGGTCATTGACTCTACCAGGGGACCTTCGCTTTATCTCTATGCACATATTGAGGGATGCTGGGGTGAGACCTTGGATACATTGGATGGCATTAGGATTGGTTAGTTATGAACCTAGTTTACAAGCCCTCACCAATAGGGGCTTACATGTTGGTATGGGTAGGGCATTAGGGGAAGTATTGGCAGTTGTAAGCACCCCATTTTAGCCACCCTCTGCATAAGTGAACCAATATGGTAGGTTTCTGGCCTTTAACCAAAAGATTTGTGATTCTCCATTGAACCCCACAGCAGGGTCATGGGCTTTTATCTACTTGGATGAATAGGTTGTAAAATTATCTTTGAAATGAGACTGAAATCATCAAATTCTGACTTCAAACAAGGAAGATATCGTAGTTTGAAAGTGCAAGGGCATTTACGTAATTATTGTACGATGCATGCATTATCATTCAAACTTCAAGACATCATATCTTAGTCATCTGATATCAGAATCAGATGATTCAGAGACCAATATTCCTTATTTTCTATCCTCTTCAAAGTGGACGTGAAAAATCCCAGGCAGAAGTCATCAGTGGGCCCCACACAAGCTTTCATGCAAATTTATCGTTAGAACTTCAAAGCTTCATATCTTTTCCGTTCTACGTTGGATTCAGATGATTCCAAGGCCATTAATCTTCATTTGTGATGTCCTACAAAGTAGACGTGGAAAATCTCGGGTAGAAGTCTCTGGAGGGTCCCATGCAAAATTACACATGGAAATGGTCATTTAATCTTCGAAAATTAATATTTTGGTCACTCCATATCCAAATCAGGTGATTTCAGTTTCATTATGTTCCATTTTTACTACTCTACAAAGTGGACGTAAAGGATTTTTATAGAAGTCCTCGAAGGATCCCATGCAAAAGGGTCAGCCAAATTATCGATAATGGGCCTGCTTAAACTTCAGAAATTCATAAGTTGGCCATTTTATTTTCAAATGAGGTGATTCAAGCTCCAATATTCCTCATTTTTAGTGTTCTACAAAGTGAATGTAAAAAATTTGGAATAAAGGCTATCGAAAAATTTCATGCGGGACGATAGTGAAAATGGCCCATGAAATGATAGAGAGAGAAAACCCAATTAATTCCAATCAATCCAGTCAACTCAGCTCAACCCAAGCCAATCTTGCCCAATCCAGTTAATTCAAGTCACTCTCAGTCTAACCCAGCTCAGTTTAAGTCGGTCCAGCCCAGTCAACTTAAGTCAGACCAGTCTAAACTGAGCCGGCTCATCCATGTGCATAGTGCCATACATATATGTAATTATATAGAATATATTATATACTATATATATTAATATGTAAGTTATTACATGTTATTATGTATACTTTATGATGTATTATTGTATAAATATCCATTATATGAGAGACTGACCAAGAAAGGAAAGAAAGAAAAGAGAGAGGATGTGAGATTGAGAGGCAGTCTGAGAGAATAAGAGAAAAAGATATTGTGGAGAAGAAAAAGGAAAGAAAAGAGAGAAAGGGGAGGGGACGTGAAAGAGAGAATCGGAGAGAGATTGAGAGGAATCCAAGAGAGATTGGGGAGAAGATAAAAAAGGAAAAGAAAAGAGAAAAAAAGGAAGCAAATCCGAGAGAGGAAGGCGGAAAGAAGAAGAACGGTGGGGAGAAGAATAAAAAAGGAAAAAGAAATAATAAAAAATGGAAAGAAGGAGAAGATCGGGGAGAGAGAGAGGGTGAAAATCCGAGAATAAAAAAAGGAAAGAAAAGGAAAATCGGGGAGAGAGAGTCGAGAAGATAAGGAGAAAGAGAGGAGGGCGGTGGATTGAAAAAAAGATAAAAAGATAAAAAAATCAGAAAAGAGAGATGGAGAAGAAGGAGGGCGGTGAGAGAAAGGATAAGAAATAAAATCAGAAAAGAGAGAGGGAGAAGAAGGAGGGAGGTGAGAGAAAGAATAAAAAAAAAGGAAAAAACAGAAAGGATGGGGGAAGACCGAGAAGAAGGAGGAGGTGGAGAGCAGAAGAAAAAACAAAAACAAAAAGAAAAGAAAGCTCGAGATTAAAGGAGAATCAATAAGAGAGGAAAAGAGGGGGAGAGAGTGAGAAGAAAAATAATAAAAAAAAAAGGAGAGAGGGAGACTGAAAAGTGGTGAGAGGAGAGAATGGAAAAAACAAAATAAGAGGATTGAAAGAGAGAGAGGGCGTTGGGAAAAATCAGAAAAAAAGGGAGAAAGAGAGGGCTGAAACGAGAGAGGATATATCGAGGAAAGAGATAAAAAATCAGAGAGAGAGGCGATTCAGAGGAAGAGGATCGAAAGATAGGGAAAGAAGAAGCAAGGAGGGAAACTCCTGCAACTAAGGTAAGCTCCTCCTCTGTCTTACTTTTTGTTTTTTTTTCTACAACTATAACACCTAGATCTCCACTTGGTCAGGCTTCCCGTGAGCCATGACTATACTCATCATGATTGCATGTCACAATTGATCTATTCTCGCTCTCCATCTCTCATAACCACTGTAACATAATACATTTGATCCAGTGAAGCTAGCACATCCCATCACAATCCTGAAATGTCTCATTAAATCAAAGCCATTCATTGATAATTTTTTACAATATATGTGTGATGAATGATAAGTATGACCATCAATGTTGAGAATCCTATGTGAACCAAATATGCCATCAATTTTGAGAATTTTATGTGGATCAAACATGCCATCAATTTTGAGAATTTTTATGTGAACGAAACATTGCCATCAATTTTGAGAATTTCATGTGGATTAAACATGCCATGATCTGAGTTTTTAATGAGGTGATTCGACTATGGCTGAAATTTTGAAGTGATAAATGGTACCATTGATCTATAATTTTTAATATGGACCATCAGTCTGGAATTTTTATTGATCATTGATGTGGAATCATTAGTGATCAAATATGGACCATGGAATGGTGATTCAGGATCTAAATTTCTAGATGTCCATTATGAGTGAGTTTAAATAAATCTAAACGGTTAGATTATCATTTTAAATGAATCTAAACCGTTGGACCATCTTTGTGATTGATATAAATAAAGCAGAATGATTGGATGTTTGATTTAAGTGATCTGAACCATTGGATGACATAAAAACTGATTTAAATGAATCTGAACGGTTGGATTACCATCTTGAGTGATTTGGACCGTTAGATTATCTTTTGGAGTGATTGAAATAAATTTGAACGGTTAGATTACCATCAATAGTGATTTATACCGTTGGATTTTTCATCATGAATATTTGGATGTTTATTGCCATATTAGGATGCATACTGCTATGTTTGGATCACTACCACTGCTATAATTGGAATGATCACATTGCCATAATTGGAATAATCATACTGCTATAATTGGAATGATCACACTGCCATAATTGGAATAATCAGAGTGCGATGATTAAATGCTTACTGCCATATTTGGATGCTCATTGCCATGTCTAAATGTTCATTGCCATATTAGGTCTTGCCATGCTTAGAATTAGCATATTAGATCTTACCATATAGGCTCTTGCCTTATTTGCAGTGCATGCCATATTAGGGAGATTTTCACAATCTTGCTATATGTGTATTTCTTGCCATAAATGTATTATATGCCATATTTAGATGAATAATTCAATTTTGGAAATAGTTTAATTTATGCAACACCCTAGTCAATCGACCATAACTGCACACTTCTAGAAGACAATCTAGGCATGGGGACGTGCATTTAGGCACCCACATTCTTGGGAAGGGCATAATGGGAATAATAAAAATCTTAATAAAGAAAGAAAAATTCTTTGCCAAACCTTTCAAAATTAGAATTCAGGATGAAAAGGGTAATTTAGGATGATTTTGCCCCTCGATAAACCCTAAACCTAGAATAGGTTCTCAATCCCAAACCTAGAACAGGTTCTCAATCATTCTAACGTAGAAAAGGTTATCAGTTCGAACTACGCGGATTCTGATTGCTAGGGCAAACCCTAGGATACGTAGGCCATTTGGGACAATCTCAAATTCGGATCCAAACCTCAGTCCACTTGGACTGTCCATAGATCCACTAGGATATTCAACCATTTCAATCCAAGCCCCATTTTGACCCAAATAGGGTTATCCAGTTCAAACTACGTGGATTCTGATTCCTAGGGCAAACCCAAGGATACGTAGGCCATTTGGGAGAATCCTAAATTTGGATCCACACCTTAGTCCACTCGGACTATCCATAGATCCACTAGGATATTTATACACACCTTAGTCCACTCGGACTATCCATAGATCCATTAGGATATTTATCCATATTCCAATCCAAAAAGGGTTTTTCAAACCTTAGTCCACTCGGACTATCCATAGATCCACTAGGATACTTACCCACATTTTGACTCAAATAGGGTTATCCAGCCCGAACTACGTGGATTCTGATTCCTAGGGAAAACCCTAGGATACGTAGGCCATTTGGGAGAATCCCAAATTCGAATCCACATCTTAGTCCACTTGGACTATCCATAGATCCACTAGGATATTTATCCACATTTCAACCCAGATAGGGCTATCCACATTCCAACCCAGAATGGGTTATCCATATTTCAACCCAAATAAGATTATCCTTAGATCCACTAAGACTATCTATCAGTCCACATGGACTATCCAGATCTTAACCCATTGGATTTCTCAACCTTTCAAGCATAAACTTCAACTTGAACAAAGAACTTAATCATGCACAAGCATAAATCACATTCATAAACTTTAATCACACCTGAACTACGATGGTGAACCTGATTTTCAGAATAAATTCGTAATACGTAGGCAATCTGATGGATACAGATTCGGTTCAATGATATCAAACCCCTTGGTTTGATTTGGTTTAACAAATAAAGTCTAGCATAGAAAGGTATAGGAGACGGATTTCGATTGGACGGTTTGGGTGCCTAACCCCTTCCCATAACCATAACCTGACGCTTACCCAATATCTGATGGACCAAAAATCCAATCTAAGGGCCATGAGTTAATCAAATTCTTACCTTAGGGTGAGATTTCACATTTTCCAAGGTCCTAGACCTAAATTTAGGTGACGACTTCTAAAGATTTTCATCTTTGTCCTCACAGTGGCAACTCCGCTGGGGATATAAACGTCAAACTCCTAAATGAAAACTTTCCTTGTGTGAATTGGATGCTAGATTTTAGGATACTATATTTATGCTTCTATAATATTGCTTTGGGGGGGAATGGGTTCAGTCACACATTCGTGCGAGTAGCCGAACCGGGTCCATGCATATGGGGCAGCCCGCTAGGCAAAACACACAGCCTTTGCCTGTACTTTGTGAAACCACGACCGGCGAGTAGCCTCTAACGAGCGTTTCTTGGGTCCGCCTGGGAATGTGTTATGCTACTCCACGACGCTTGGATCCTTGCAACATAGTATATAAAGGGAATGGGGGCCCATTATTCATCGAGCATTCGGTGATAGGTTACCCCGTCCTCGTCAAGGTGACCTTTTCTGTCCTAACCTAGATTGTAGCCTAATGTTTGTTATTTATGATTCATCCCTGAACCGACCCAGTAAAGTTTGCTTAACCATGACATCCATGTTCGAGACGTCGAAGTTCTTCCCATTTTTGTCCTCGATTGGTCAACATGATAGAATCTACATAATGAGCATCTTTAACTCTCACCCATTGAGAGTATGAGGTGCGTATACACCTGTTCTACATCATAGTAGACGGTCACTATACACCCTCCATTAAGTAAGCTCGATGTGTCAAATCTCTCATTGTGATTTTGAAAAACGAATAGAAAATCCCTGTCAAGACATAGATACCATGGTCAAGAAGAAATTTACTAGTTTGTTCATCTATGAACAACTTTTGCTAATCATCCCTAATAAGGATGACGGATTAATATATCCATTTCAATTTCATCGAATTCGGTAATCCAATTGGCCAGACCTTGGTACCACTGATTATCCATTTTGGAATCATGAGGTCCCAAGACTGAACACATGGCTTAATCAAATTCAATTAAATTGACTTGGGTAATGTTTACCCAATCGCCCTTACGAGGGAGCTAACTCTTGTTTGGTTGAGTCATCCTTGATTGTGCATGTGACTTCTTCTACTCCTTTAGATGTTAAGAATCTTGATATTTCCCCATTGGATTTTAATGCCTTTGGAAAAGAAAATCAGAATGCAACCATATCCACCCTTACCATATCCACTTTTTTAGGGTGAGAGGCCCCTACAATTAGGGAATTGTCTTAATCTCCCACCTTGAGATCCATCCATGTCATCTTTCTAAATGAATCAATGGAAGTCATGAATCTAGATCTTGATTAAACATCAAATTTTGTAAGAATGGGGTAACCAGATTTGGAAACACAATCAGTAACTCAATCAATTTGTTCCAATGGAGCATTCATTTTAGGCAGCGACAAGCACCTATACCTGAAAAAGGTTTACAATATTCCTGTACAGTTAGTCCCTAGGCCTACCCAAATATCATATTCATTTCATCTCATAATCAAAGAGAGATTCAGCCCCTAGGTAAATCCAATCACTTTCTCAATGTACCTTAAAATTAAGAAAATATGCAGCCCCTAGGCAAGTCTAATCATAGTTCTCGATTCACCCCTAAATTAAGGAAAAATTCAACCCCTAGGAAAATCCAATCATAGTTCCCGATTCATCTCTGAATTAAGGAAGGAATCAGCCCCTAAGCAAATCCAATAATAGTTCTCAATGTACTTCAGAATTAAGGAAAGATTCAGCCCCTAGGCAAATCCAATCACTTTCTCAATGTACCTTAGAATTAAGGAAAGATTCAGCCCCTAGGTAAGTCCAATCATAGTTTTCAATTCACCCCTGAATTAAGGAAAGATTCAGCCCCTAGGCAAATCCAATCATAGTTCCCGATTCATCTCTGAATTAAGGAAAGATTCAGCCCCTAGGAAAATCCAATCACTATTCTCAATTCATCTCATAATCAAGGAAAGATTCAACCCCTAGGCAAATCCAATCATAGTTCTTGATTCACCCTTGAATTAACGAAAGATTCAGCCCCTAGGCAAATCCAATTATCGTTCTCGATTTGCCTCTGACTTAAGGAAAGATTCAGCCCCTCGGAAAATCTAATCATTGTTCCCTATTCACCTTTGAACTGAAGAAAAGGTTCAGCCCCTAGGCAGGTCTAATCATCATTTCGGTTCATCAAGAATTAAGGAAAGATTTAGCCCCTAGGCAGATTCAATTACATCCAGTTCATCTCAGAATCAAAAAAATATTCAGCCCCTAGGCAGGTCCAATCATCATTTTGGTTCATCTAGAATTAAGGAAAGATTCAGCCCCTAGGCATATTCAATCACACCAGTTCATCTCAGAATCAAAGAAATATTCAGCCCCAGATTCAACCACCATTTCTGGTTCATCTCAAAACTGAAGAAAGGTTCAGCCCCTAGGCAGGTCCAATCATCATTTCAGTTCATCCAGATTAAGGAAAGATTCAGCCCCTAGGCAGATTCAATCACACCAGTTCATCTCAGAATCAAAGAAATTTTCAGCCCCAGATTCAACCACCATTTCAGGTTCATCTCAGAACTGAAGAAAGGTTCAGCCCCTAGGCAGGTCCAATCATCATTTTGGTTCATCTAGAATTAAAGAAAGATTTAGCCCCTAGGCAGATTCAATCAAATCCAATTCATCTCAGAATCAAAGAAATATTCAGCCCTAGATTCAACGACCATTTCTGGTTCATCTCAGAACTAAAGAAAGGTTTAACTCCTAGGCAGGTTCAATCATCACCTCCCAGATCATGTTATAGTGGAGGAGATATTCGGCCCCTAGGCTTTTTCACCCTTCACCTCCTGTTTAGGTTCTGATTCATGTCGAAATTAGGAAAAACTCCATTCATCTGAATTCAATTAGCCACTAGGCTTATCCAACCATCAACTTTGGTTAGGGTTTTGATTCATGTCGGAACTAGGAAAAGTTCCATTCATCTGAATTCATTTAGCCACTAGGCTTATCCAACTGTCAACTTTGGTTAGGGTTCTGATTCATGTTGGAACTAAAAAAAGTCATTAACCAACCATCAAATTTGGTTCAGGTTCTAATTCATGTTGGAACTAAGAAGAGTCCCATTCATCTAAATTCAATTGGCCACTAGGCTTATCCAACCATCAACTTTGGTTCAGGTTCTAATTCATGTTGGAACTAAGAAGAGTCACATTCATCTGAATTCATTTAGCCACTAGGCTTATCCAATCATCAACTATGGTTCAAGTTCTGATTCATGTTGAAACTAAGAAGAGTTCCATTCATTGGAATTTAATTAGCCCCTAGGCTTATCCAATCGTCAACTCCAGTTCAAGTTCCGATTCATGTTGGAACTAAGAAAGGTTCCATTCATATGAACTCAATGTGAGCTTGAGTTAGCCTCGAGTCCTGTTCAACCATTACCTTTGGTCCAGGTTCCACTTCATAAAGGAATCAAAGAGAATTTCAGTCATCTCAACTCAATCAATCCATCTTCTCTAGCAATTAGAGTCCAATCCATGATTGTCATCCTTGCCTCTATCAATCGGAGCCCAACTCAAGCAATCTTTGCCTCTAGCAATTAGAGTCCAGTCCACGAAAGTCAATCTTGATCTCTACCAATCAGATACCAATTCAAAGTCAATCTTGATCTCTATCAATCAGAGACCAATTCAAAGTCAATCTTGATCTCTATCAATCAGAGACCAATTTAAAATCAATCTTGATCTCTATCAATCAGAGACCAATTCAAAGTCAATATTGATTTCTATCAATCAGAAACCAGTTCAAAATTAACCTTGTCTCTATCAATCGGAGACTGATTCAAAATCGATCTCTGGCTCTATCAATTATAGCCCGATCCATGTTTATCATAGCTCAGCGCTACAAGTTAGGATCGCTCTTCAAGAATGGTGAACGAGAAGCATTCCTCATTGCCTGTCAATAAAGATCAATTCTAGATTCTGGAGTCATCGGAAACCAAGGAAATGCTAGAATCCAAAGAGTTGCCCTCATATTTTTCATTGTTCAAAGAGAGGAAATGGAATTTTCTCGAGCAATAGGGTAGATCAAAGAAGAGATCCAATGTACCCTAGGCTAGGATAGAAACCAGAATCATGGCTAGGGAATGGTCCAATGATGAAACCCTTAACCCCTGAACTGGAGCATGAACCAGAATGAACTTGGACCCATATTGAATGCAGTCTAATGAGGAAAGCCATTATGCCCTAAACTGGGGCATGGACCAAATTGACCTTAGACCCAAATTGAGAGTGGTCTAATGAAGAAATCCATTGAACCCCCCAAGCCAAGGCATAAACTAGTCTAATCTTGGACTCAAAATGGTGTAGTGCAATGGCGATACCCCTTGCTCCCCAAACTGGGGCATAAGCCAAAATGATTTTGAATTCAGCTAGAAGTGGTCCATTGATTAATCCACTGAACCCCAAACTCGGGCATGAACCAGAGTAACCTTGAGCTTAAAAAGTAATAGTCCGGTTATGAATGGATCCTAAACTGAAAAAAAAAAAAAGTAAGAATTGTATGGAACCCTGAAAGGTAGGCATCTTGCACCTATTGATAGAAGGGCATGATAAGTCCTACTGTTAGAGGTCTGAAGGAAGATTTATTCCCACAATGACTGAAGGTGGTCATCGAAGGCATTATGCCCAACTGGAGCCGCTTGGACGAACTAGTTGTTTCAACTTTCTATTATCGGTATACGATAGGTCATCCATGTCTGGGTCCAAGATCAATATGCTTGTTGACAAGTCTAGTCTAATCTGTCCGGCAAGTAAAAGAAAATCACCACATTTGGGATTTCAATCTCTGTGCTTTGTCTCTTCCATACATTTCCTCCCAGTTTCATACATCCTCCTATTCTACATGCACAATCAATTCTGACTCTAAAGATGATTGAAATGATGAGCCATCTCCTGAACATCTACGTCACCCGGCCTCTTGAGAAAGAAAGGTTCAACCCGTCTGGGAAAGTTTTAAATGATCAATCGGGAGACACAAGAGTAGTCTCAAGAAACATGTATTGGAGAAGCTGCCTATGAAAAGATTCCAAGGAAACATAATAACAGATCATATCAACAGGTCAGCCAATCAGTACAAATGAGTGGAGGACAGATGTGCCACCAAAAAGATGGAAATTTCAAAGTTTTGCAAAGTACATCATCTGCAAGAAAGAGATACATGATGAATGATGCATCTCAAAATCAAAGAATGAGGTCATTGGAATACCCAAAAAAAAAAAAAAATGGAAAAAAATTCAAGCCTATGTTTTATCTACATCAATAATGGGAGGTAGCCACATCAGACAGAAGGTGATGAGTAACTTCTAGAGGACAGCATACGGATTCACCGTTCAGATAAAATCAGATACTATTTGAGCAGTCACAAATGCTCATAAAGTTTATAGAAGATCAGAGTGCTAGTTGGGGAAAAGATGTTCTATCTCATTGGAAATGTTTGGAAGAAGAAGATTCCAATCCAATATTGAAAGTCATGATTCAACTTTGCGATCAAGCGAAGCACTACATTATGTGGCCTCCACATAAAATAAAAAATAAAAAAAAGAAAATAGCAAGATGTTGAATGGCATTGGAGCTCGACAGTAAGCCAATTGTCCCTCTCACTTCAAGAAGATGGTAGTTCCAACTAAAGCCTGAAAGCAAGTTCGATCATTCGTTGAGATTTACAGCATGTTGGACCGGACTTTTGATTTTGGCTAATTACATCCCGCCTTTACAAGAGACGATCTCATCACTTCTTCATCATCAGAGAAATATTTCTCATCGGCATTAGAATCTCTCTCCCGTCCATCAATCTGACGGCCTTCCAAGGAGTCTATATCACGAGCCCTTCTTTTGATTATCAATTTTTATGGCATTGTATCTCATGATCATGTCATCATTTTATGTACAAATTCATGAATCTGGCTGGAACTCTTATTTGTCGTTCATTACATCCAACGGCTTCCCAAGGTTCCTATAAGCCCTTCATTTCTCAAGCCAATAAAATGGGATCTTCTCGGTAAGATAAACCCATTCTACATAAACAACCAAACACTCTCTCAATGGTAGACCCATGTGGACAGTTTCACTTCAGTCGTCTTGGACCTTCAACTTCAATACTTGTCAACAAACTTAAAGGTTTCAGGTCCAGATATGATCGTGACTGATTCAGCATCTCGATGTAGCTTGTTGAAACACGTGTTCTATCTGAACATCTCCAAGAAAGGAAAACATAATTCGGCACCATTTAATTTTGGTGTGGGACTGCATTTCCCTAAGGTCGCTTTTAGTGATGATTCAAATAGCAGCCCGTATATCAATACGTGTAGGTGTCAACTTAAACAGTGGGGCAAGGCTACCCATTTGTCATGAAAGTCATGCCGTTCGGATTTCCCCTAAGGGTTTCAGACCATTGGATAGGACCATAATTTTGGCAATATCCTCACCATATTAGGACTCTTTATTCAACCAAAGATGGGGTTTGCAAAAAGAAAAAATAAAAAAATAAAGGGAAGAAAAGAAACCTCAACAGGGAAAGGCAACCCGAGAAACCTCAATGGGCAACCCATAATACCTCAGTGGGGATAGGCGACCTGATGCAACCCTAAAAGCATTGCCCTCATTGGCCCTTCATTGAAAAATCCAGTGGTTCATGTAGACAAGTGTCATACCCAGTCTACCCTTCATAAGGAACCTCTCTTTTGCTCTCCAGTGAATCATACTCGGAGGAGTTGAACAAACCATCATCTATTGGGCTCCATAGCATTGCCTTTCAACAGAATTCTATCTTCAAATCCTGTTGGTCATGTTAAGGAGAGAGCAAATTCTCATGGCCTGGTTACGGATGTAGCCAAATTCATTCAAATCATCAGTTCCTTCATTTTTCAAAATTCAAGAAGGGTTTATCAAAGAAGTCATTTTCTGCAATCAATCTATCAAATCTTCCCTTGACCTTGGAAGCATGGTCAAATTCTGGATGCAATCCAGATTCAACCTAGTTCTAACTCTGTTAGATTGCCTGTTTCCTTCTATCATGCCCTAGCACACTACAGTAGTGGCCTGTCAAAACATGCAGACACTAGGGCATAGATATTCCCTACGTAGAGGAATTGAACTTGATAATGAGCATTACATCTAGGATCCATTGTCTAGTCTAAAGTCACTGACTTTCCTAGTCAATAGAAGTAGGTCCGTCCAGGTTGGTTTTTGCCAATTTCTCAGTTCTTCCAATCCTGTTGATGAAGAAAATCCAATGTGGTCTCTCACCTGTTAGGATTTGGTCACCAAATTCTCTGAAGGAACACTTCAAATCCTTTGCCCCTCATGTCCAATTTGGGGCCATGATTCATTAATCTTTCAAAATTGGCACAACAATGTTGCAAAGCCCTAAGGTTTTCATGAGCCTAGATCAAAGGCCAAACCCATGTCACATTTTATCGCCGCTTGGCTGTTCTACCAATTTGGTCTACCATAGTGCACAGTCAAAGAATTTAGTTGACCAAATGCCCCTCGAAAGTTTAACACCAAGGTCAATCAATAAAATCACTTTCGTTAGAGACTGTCAAGCTCCCCTTATTCTTGTCTAAAATCCTCGCTTGAGTCTCTTTCAATCCAAAATCCAACAACACCAATGATGGCTGAAGAAAATCATCACTTTCAAATTACATGGAACTTTTCCAAGGCAGCAACCAAGTCATCACTACTGTGTTAAAATTGAGTCAAACTTTCAGTACCAGGTCATAAATGATAAATTTCAAATCTAGGTATCATGCCAGCAAAGTCCATGACACCATTTCCATTGATGCCATGTTTTATGCCTTCACCAATAAAGTAGGGGCAAAAACCTTAGAAAACTGCCAAGGAATTCACCATCATTTCAAACATGTCGAGCACTCTATAGGTTCAAAGTCAAGAGACTTCCAAGATGGGTCAGATTTCAACCCTAAAGGTTCAAAGTCAACAAAAACTTCCTGTGTGGGTCACTTTCGAGCATCCTAAAGGATCATAGCGATAAAGCCACTTAAGAGGATATTCTAATTTCCATAGAGCTTCCAAGAAGGATATTCCAATTTTCAATCCCGAAGGTCCAAAGCTGGTAGGAACTTCAAAGATGAGTCATTCAGTATCACCCTATAAGTGACCTTCTGGAGTTATTTCTCATTTCAGAATCAATAGCAAATTCCTCACCCTAAAAGTGACCTTCTGAGTTCTTGCTCATTTCAGAATTAAATGTGAAGCCCTAGTTCATCCAAAGATCAAATCAATCTCAGTCTATAAGTGAATGCAGAGCCCTAGCACATTCAAAGATCAAGTCAATCTCAGCCTATAAGTGAATGCAGAGCCCTAGCTCATTCAAAGATCAAGTCAATCTCAGCCTATATATGAATCCAGAGACCTAGCTCATTCAAAGAACAAGTCAATCTCAGCCTATTAGTGAAGCAAATGTAAAGCCCAAGCTCATTCAAAGATCAAGTCAATCTCAGCCTATAAGTGAATCAAACGCAAAGCCCTAGCTTATTCAGAAAAACAATCTCAGAATCTCAATCAAAAGAGCCTTAGTTCAATCAAAGAAAAGACATCAAGTCTTCCATCCAGACAAATCAAAGTCGAGCCCAAGCTCATGCAATCAGCCTTGTATTCACAGCCTAGCTTCATACAAGAAGAGGTTTATCAGCCTACAAATGGATCAAGCCGGGTCCAAACCCGCACATACCTTGCATCATGAGTCACCTCAGCAAGAAGAGGTTCCCAGCCTACAAATGAGCCTTGTATTCACAGTCTAGCTTCATACAAGAAGAGGTTTATCAGCCTAAAACTGTATCAAGCCGGGTTCAAGCCCGCACATACCTTGCATCATGAGTCACCTCAGCAAGAAGAGGTTCCCAGCCTACAAATGAGCCTTGTATTCACAGCCTAGCTTCATACAAGAAGAACAATTATCAATTTTCCAAGAAGAGCAAACCTTCTTGCCAGTCGAACTACGTTCTGGGCTTGAATTCTAGGACATCCTTAGAATACGTAGGCAGTTTAGGATAAATTACCCTAAGTGCAGCCCAATAATCAATCTTACTCATATCACAAAAATATGGTTCTTTATCTTTAGCCTTCAATTGGTAACCATCTCGGCTAAAGAAGGGCATCAGTAAGCACCCCATTTTTGCCACCCTCTGCATAAGTGAACCAATATGGAAGGTTTCTGGCCTTTAACCCAAAGATTTGTGATTCTCCACGGTACCCCACAACAGGGTCATGGGCTATTATCTACTTGGATGAATAGGTTGTGAAATTATCTTCGAAATGAGACCGGAATCATCAAATTCTGACTTCAAAGTAAGGGGGAAGGGTCGGGGGCGGGAGAAAGAACAAGGAGGATATCATAGTTTGAAAGTGCAAGGGCATTTACGTAATTATCGTACGATGCATGCATTATCATTCAAACTTCAAGACATCATATCTTGGTCATCTGATATCAGAATCAGATGATTCAAAAGCCAATATTCCTTATTTTCAGTCCTCTTCAAAGTGGACGTGAAAAATCCCAGGCAGAAGTCATCAGTGAGCCCCACACGAGCTTTCATGCAAAATTATCGTTAAAACTTCAAAGCTTCATATCTTTTCCGTTCTACGTCAGATTCAGATGATTCCAAGGCCATTATTCTTCATTTGTGATGTCCTACAAAGTGGACATGGAAAATCTTGGGTAGAAGTCTCCGGAGGGTCCTATGCAAAATTACACATGGAAATGGTCATTTAATTTATGAAAATTCATATTTTGGCCACTCCATATCCAAATCAGGTGATTTCAGTTTCATTATGTTCCATTTTTAGTACTCTACAAAGTAGACGTAAAGGATTTTTAGTAGAAGTCCCCGAAAGATCCCATGCAGAAGGGTCAGCCAAATTATCGATAATGGGCCTGCTTAAACTTCAGAAATTCATAAGTTGGCATTTTATTTCCAAATGAGGTGATTCAAGCTCAAATATTCCTCATTTTTAGTGTTCTACAAAGTGAACGTAAAAAATTTGGAATAAAGGCTATCGGAAAATTCTGTGTGGGACGACAGTGAAAATGCCCATGAAATGATAGAGAGAGAAAACCCAATTAATTCCAATCAATCCAGTCAACTCAGCTCAACCCAAGCCAATCTTGGCCCAATCCTGTTAATTCAAGTCACTCTCAGTCTAACCCATTTCAGTTTAAGTCAGTCTAGCCCAGTCAACTTAAGTCAAACTAGTCTAAACTGAGCCGGCTCATCCATGTACATAGTGCCATACATATATGTAATTATATAGAATATATTATATACTATATATATTAATATGTATGTTATTACATGTTATTATGTATAGTTTATGATGTATTATTGTATAAATATCCATTATATGAGAGACTAACCAAGAAAGGAAAGAAAGAAAAGAGATAGGATGTGAGATTGAGAGGCAGTCTGAGAGAATAAGAGAAAGAGAGATTGTGGAGAAGAAAAAGGAAAGAAAAGAGAGAAAGGGGAGGGGAGGTGAAAGAGAGAATCGGAGAGAGATTGAGAGGAATCCAAGAGAGATTGGGGAGAAGATAAAAAAGGAAAAAAAAAGAAAAAAAAAGGGAAGCAAATCCGAGAGAGGAAGGAGGAAAGAAGAAGATCGGTGGGGAGAAGAATAAAAAAGGAAAAAAATAATAAAAAACGAAAAGAAGGAGAAGATCGGGGAGAGAGAGAGAGAGAGGGTGAGAATCCGCGAATAAAAAAAGGAAAGAAAAGGAAAATCGGGGAGAGAGAGAGAGTCGAGAAGATAAGGAGAAAGAGAGGAGGGCGGTGGATTGAAAAAAAGATAAAAAGATAAAAAAAAAATCAGAAAAGGGAGATGGAGAAGAAGGAGGGCGGTGAGAGAAAGGATAAAAAATAAAATCAGAAAAGAGAGAGGGAGAAGAAGGAGGGCGGTAAGAGAAAGAATAAAAAAAAAGAGGAAAAAACAGAAAGGAAGGGGGAAGACCAAGAAGAAAGAGGAGGTGGAGAGGAGAAGAAAAAAACAAAAAAAAAAAGAGAAGGAAGCTCGAGATTAAAGGAGAATCGAGAAGAGGGGAAGAGAGGGGAAGAGAGTGAGAAGAAAAATAATAAAAAAAGGAGAGAGGGAGACTGAAAAGAGGTGAGAGGAGCGAAAGGAAAAAACAAAAAAAGAGGATCGAAAGAGAGAGGGCGGTGGGAAAAATCAGAAAAAAGAGAGAGAAAGAGAGGGCTGAAACGAGAGAGGATATATCAAGGAAAGATATACAAAAATCAGAGGGAAAGAGGCGATTCAGAGGAAGAGGATCGAAAGATAGAGAAAGAAGAAGCAAGGAGGGAAACTCCTGCAACTAAGGTAAGCTCCTCCTCTATCTTACTCTTTTATTTTTATTTTTTTCTACAACTGTAACACCTGGATCTCCACTTGGTCAGGCTTCCCATGAGCCATGACTATACTCATCATCATTGCATGTCTCTATTGATCCATTCTCGTTCTCCATCTCTCATAACCACTGTAACATAATACATTTGATCCAGTGAAGCTAGCACCTCCATCACAGCCCTGAAATGTCTCATTAAATCAAAGTCATTCATTGATAATTTTTTAGATTATATGTGTGATGAATGATAAGTATGACCATCAATGTTGAGAATCTTATGTGAATCAAATATGCCATCAATTTTGAGAATTTCATGTGGATCAAACATGCCATCAATTTTGAGAATTTTTATGTGAATGAAACATTGCCATCAATTTTGAGAATTTCATGTGGATTAAACATGCAACGATCTGAGTTTTTAATGAGGTTACTCGACTATGGCTAAAATTTTGATGTGATAAATGGTACCATTGATCTATAATTTTTAATATGGACCATCAGTCTGGAATTTTTATTGATCATTAATGAGGAATCTTTAGTGATCAAATATGGACCATGGAATGGTGATTCAGGATCTAAATTGCTAGATGTCCATTATGAGTGAGTTTAAATAAATCTAAACGGTTAGATTATCATTTTAAATGAATCTAAACCATTGGACCATCTTTGTGATTGATTTAAATAAAGTAGAATGATTGGATGTTTGATTTAAGTGATCTGAACCATTGGATGACATAAAAACTAATTTAATTGAATCTGAACGGTTGGATTACCATCTTGAGTGATTTGGACCGTTAGATTATCTTTTGGAGTGGTTGAAATAAATTTGAACGGTTAAATTACCATCAATAGTGATTTATACCGTTAGATTTTTCATCATGAATATTTGGATGTTTATTGCCATATTAGGATGCATACTGCTATGTTTGGATCACTACCACTGCTATAATTGAAATGATCACACTATCATAATTGGAATAATCAAACTGCTATAATTGGAATGATCACACTGCCATAATTGGAATAATAACAGTGCCATGATTTAATGTTTACTGCCATATTTGGATGCTCATTGCCATGTCTAATGTTCATTGCCATATTAGGTCTTGCCATGCTTAGAATTAGCATATTAGATCTTACCTTGTAGGCTCTTGCCTTATTTGCAGTGCATGCCATATTAGGGAGATTTTCACAATCTTACTATATGTGTATTTCTTGCCATAAATGTATTATATGTCATATTTAGATGAATAATTTAATTTTGGCAATAATTTAATTTATGCAACACCCTAGTCAAACTGCCATATCTGCACACTTCTAGAAGACAATCTAGGCGTGGGGACGTGCATTTAGGCACCCACATTCTTGGGAAGGGCATAATGGGAATAATAAAAACCTTAATAAAGAAAGAAAAATGCTTTGCCAAACCTTCCAAAAATAGAATTCAGGATGAAAAGGGTAATTTAGGTTGATTTTGCCCCATGGTAAATCCTAAACCTAGAATAGGTTCTAAACCCTAAACCTAGAATAGGTTCTCAATCCCAAACCTAGAACAGGTTCTCACTTTATAACCTAGAACAGGTTATGTTCCCAAACTAGGACATCCATCCATGTTCGAACTACGCGGATTCTGATTCCTAGGGCAAACCCTAGGATACGTACGCCATTTGGGAGAATCCCAAATTCGAATCCACATCTTAGTCCACTTGGACTATCCATAGATCCACTAGGATATTTATCCACATTTCAACCCAGATAGGGCTATCCACATTCCAACCCAAAATGGGTTATCCATATTTCAACCCAAATAGGATTATCCTTAGATCCACTAGGACTATCTATCTGTCCACATAGACTATCCAGATCCTAACCCATAGGATTTCTCAACTTTTCAAGCATAAACTTCAACTTGAACAAAGAACTTAATCATGCACAAGCATAAATCACATCCATAAACTTTAATCACACCTGAACTAAGATGGTGAACCTGATTTTTGTAATAAATCTGTAATACATAGGCAATCTAATGGATACAGATTCGGTTCAATGATATCAAAACCCTTGGTTTGGTTTGGTTTAACAAATAAAGTCTAGCATAGAAAGGTATAGGAAACCGATTTCGATCGGGTGGTTTGGTTGCCTAACCCCTTCCCATAACCGTAACCTGACGCTTACCCAATATCTGATGGACCAAAAATCCAATCTAAGGGTCATGAATCAATTGAAGTCTTACCTTAGGGTGAGATTTCACATTTTCCAAGGTCCTAGACCTAAATCTAGGTGGCGACTTCTAAAGATTTCCATCTTTGTCCTCACAACGGTGTGTGATCCAGACACTTTAGCTCTATCTCTATTCCATGGTGGGTGGATGTGGGATGGTAATGGTGTTTGATCCATTGGGTGGATTCACAAACTTGTGTATAGAGGTGCAGTAGCCACCAACCCTTTTTTTAGCACATTGTAAACTTAAAAATCAGACCAAAGATATTGAATTGAATGCATGCATATGTTTATGCATTGTTTTATTTTCTCACTGAGCCGTGATGTGTGTTCACCCTCTCGACATCGAATATTTTTAGTCGATGATGCAGGTCCTACTGTAAAAGATTACGTGAATGCATTGTCGTATGGACACATGGCGGCTATGAACGTAGAAGCTGTGGAAGATGTGCATGAACCTTTATATGAGTGCAACCAATATGTTTTTGAGTAGTTTAGTTATGTTTGAGTACTGGAATATGTAATTGATTATTTACTTTATGTCTTGAGTTATTTGGAGATAACTAGTTTAAATATTTATTTTTATCACTGTTAAACCTCAGTTCATTAATTATAAAAAATTTCGCTTACATGTTTATTATCTCTGATTATTATCGTGGAATGTGTGTGGTTTGATATGGTGGGTACGACCTATACGAGATCTTAGTTCAACCATTGGTTTATAGATGGTTCATCACACCACTGGTAACTCTAGAATTGGGGTGTGACAGCTTGGTATCAGAACTCTCAAGTTCTACTCATTGACGTAACTACTTTTGCGCGAGTCATGAACTGAGTTAGAAAATTAAATCATATAATAAGAACACACCATAAGCATCTTGTTGTTTAAGACATAAACTAAGAAAGAGAATAATGCATATAAGTAAATGAGAAACAAATTATATATATATATATATGCCAAACGAAAATGAGAAGAATGTATATCCGAACCAGAGTACGGTCCATAATTCGGACAGTTACTCTGTAGCATAAAAGGGAGAAAAATAAAAAGAGCAATCATGGAGCTGGGGGTGTAGGTCGAGGAAGTGCCTTACGGTCTCGATCATAGTCTTCAGCATATACTCTCGTGAGCCAGGCTACCTAAGTCTGAGTCGTCCGGAGACTAGCAGCCAGATCTGCACCCGCTGGTTTATGAAATGTTGAGGATCTAAAACTTCTCCTACCCTTTGATCCATAGCACGCTAGGCATCCTGAATCTCACACAACAATGACATCATGCCATCTGGTGGAGGACATGAAGGACCAGCCGTGTGAGAAGTCAAAGAAGGGTCAGCTCCCGTAGAATGTTGTGGTGATAGAGGAGGTATGGCATCCACATCCATGTACATTCGATCATCATCACTCTCGTTTTCCTCTGCTGCTGCCGCCTCCTCATCTGCTGCAGCCACCTAAGTTGAGAGGACATCTCATGGCATTCCTCTCATCATCACTGACCTATATCTCTCTCATCCCCATCCTACAGATGGCATCCCAATCAAGATCAGCTGAGAAGGTGTCTCCATAGATCATCTCATCCTCCAAGTTCACTTGTAGGCGAGAGAGCAGAGTGGTGATCAACCAACCATAGGGCAAGTTACCTCTCATATCAGACAATGTGGCTTTGTACATAGTCCGGATGTTAATGTAAGGGAGATAGACAGGCTGCCTAGTGCAGATACAATACAATAAGAACTGAGCCAACTGGGAGACCATCTCGTAATGTCCACCCCGAGGAATCAGATTATGCTAGATAATCTTACAGTATACCCATGGCTCAGGACGCAGGATGACTGCCTTCATCTCCTAGCGGTCGTCACAAAGAATCTGACTACATACTTCTGCAAGCATAATAGTGGTTAAGAACTTTGGTTCCTTAGGAGTACGGTAGACCAAGGGACCGGCGCTTGAGATACCCATAAGATCCGCCAGCTGTTGGGTATTGAAGGAGACAAGAACCCCTTTTACCCCACTGTGAGGACAAAGATAGAAATCTTTAGAAGTCGCCACCTAGATTTAGGTCTAGGACCTTAGAAATGTGAAATCTCACCCCAAGGTAAGACTTTGATTGACTCATGACCCTTAGATTGGAATTCTGGTCCATCAGAGATTGGGTAAGCGTCAGGTTACGGTTATGGGAAGGGGTTAGGCACCCAAACCGCCCGATCGAAATCGGTCTCCTATACCTTTCCTATGCTAGACTCTATTTGCTAACCCAAACCAAACCAAGGGGTTTGATATCATTGAACCGAATCTGTATCCATCAGATTGCCTACGTATTACGGAATTATTCCGAAAATCAGGTTCACCATCGTAGTTCAGGTGTGATTAAAGTTTATGGATGTGATTTATGCTTGTGCATGATTAAGTTCTTTGTTCAAGTTGAAAGTTATGCTTGAAAGGCTGGGAAATCCTATGGGTTAGGATCTGGATAGTCCATGTGGACTGATAGATAGTCCTAGTGGATCTAAGAATAACCCTATTTGGGTTGAAATATGGATAATGTCCTAGTGGATTTATGGATAGTCCAAGTGGACTAAGATGTGGATAAATATCCTAGTGGATCTATGGATAGTCCAAGTGGACTAAGGTGTAGATAACCCTATTTGGGTTAAAATATGGGGGATATCCTAGTGGATCTATGGATAGTCCGAGTGGACTAAGGTTTGGATAAATATCCTAGTGGATCTATGGATAGTCCAAGTGGACTAAGATGTGGATCGGAATTTGAGTTTCTCCCAAATAGCCTACGTATCCTAGGGTTTGCCCTAGGAATCCGGAATCCGCGTAGTTCGGGATGGTTGGTGGATATGGCTGGATATCCTAGTGGATCTATGGATAATCCGAGTGGACTAAGATAAATATCCTAGTGGATCTATGGATAGTCCAAGTGGACTAAGGTTATGGATCCGAATCTGGGTTTTTCCCAAATGGCCTACGTATCCTAGGGTTTGACCTAGGAATCAGAATCCGCGTAGTTCGGGATGGCATAACCTGTTCTAGGTTAATGATTGAGAACCTATTCTAGGTTTAGGGTTTAGAACCTATTCTAGGTTTAGGGTTTAGAACCTATTCTAGGTTTAGGGTTTAGAACCTATTCTAGGTTTAGGGTTTAGAACCTATTCTAGGTTTAGGGTTTGCCGAGGGGCAAATCGTCCTAAATTACCCTTTTCATTCTGAATTCTAATTTTGGAAGGTTTGGCAAAGAATTCTCTTTCTTTATTAAGGTTTTATTATTCCCATTATGCCCTTCCCAAGAATGTGGGTGCCTAAATGCACGTCCCCACGCCTAGATTGTCTTCTAGAAGTGTGCAGATATGGCAGTTTGACTAGGGTGTTGCATAAAATAAGTTATTGCCAAAAAAGTAGAATATTCTATCTAAATATGGCACATAAAACATTTATGACAAGAAATTCACATACAGTAAGATTGTTTAAAAATCTTTCAAATATGGCATGTATTGTAAATAAGGCAAGAGCCTACATGGCATGATCTAGTATGCTATGTTCTAAGCATGGCAAGATCCTAATTGCTATTTCTTTTCATATTTAGGGTTTTCTACCCTAATTATAATTTTATTTCCATTTTTTAGGGTTTTCTACACTAGTTGCTACTTTCTTTCCATTTTAGGGTTTTTTACCCTAATTGTAATTTTATTTCCATTTTTAGGGTTTTCTACCCTAATTGCTATTTTCTTTCCATTTTTTAGGATTTTCTACCCTAATTGTTATTTTCTTTCCATTTTAGGGTTTTCTACCCTAATTATTTTCTTTCCATTTTTAGGGTTTTCTACCCTAATTATTATTTTCTTTCTATTTTTTAGGATTTTCTACCCTAATTGTTATTTTCTTTCCATTTTAGGGTTTTCTACCCTAATTGCTATTTTCTTTCCATCTTAGGGTTTTCTACCCTAAATGTTACTTTCTTTCCATTTTAGGGTTTTATACCCTAATTATTATTTTATTTCTATTTTTAGGGTTTTCTACCCTAATTTGTTACATTCTTTCCATTTTAAGGTTTTATACCCTAATTATTATTTTATTTCTATTTTTAGGGTTTTCTACCCTAATTGTTACATTCTTTCCATTTTAGGATTTTCTACCCTAATTATTATTTTCTTTCCTATTTTTAGGGTTTTCTACCCTAATTGTTACATTCTTTCCATTTTAGGGTTTTCTACCCTAATTATTATTTTCTTTCCATCTTAGGGTTTTCTACCCTAAATGTTATTTTCTTTCCATTTTTTTAGGGTTTTCTACCCTAATTGTGACAATAAGCATTTAATATAACATGTGAGCAAGTGTAGCAGACAAATATGGCAATAAACATGTGTATCATTCCAATCATGGCAATGTGATTATTTCAATTATGGCAATGTGATCATTCCAATTATGGCAGTGTATGCATATGAGCATCCGAACATAGCATAGCATCAGGGCACTTTACTTACTCAAAAAATTCTTAAAATATATCCCTGGAAAGAAGACTCAGAGGCCAACATTTTGTCTCAAGGAAGCCTTTAGGCCTGAAACCTTTAGGTTTGTTGACAAATATTGATGTTGAAGGTCCAAGAGGACGGATGTGAAACTGTCCACATGGGTCTACCATTGGGAGAGTGTTTGGTTGTTTATGTAGAATGGATTTATCTTACCGAGAAGATCCCATTTTATTGGCTTGAGAAATGAAGGGCTTATAGGAACCTTGGGAAGCCATCGGATGTAATGAACGACAGATGAGAGTTCCAGCCAGATTTATGAAATTGTACATAAAATGATGACATGATCATGAGATACAATGCCATAAAAATTGATAATCAAAAGAAGGGCTTGTGATAGAGACTCCTTGGAAGGCCGTCAGATTGATGGACGGCCAGAGAGAGTCTAATGCCGATGAAAATCTTTCTCTGATGAAGAAGTGATGAGATCGTCTCCTGTAAAGGCGGGATGTAATTGGCCAAAATCAAAAGTCCGGTCCAACATGCCTGTAAATCTCGATGAATGATCGAACTTGCTATCAGGCTTTGGTTGGAACTATCATCCTCTTGAAATGAGAGGGACAATTGGCTTCTTGTCGAGCCCCAATGCCATTCAACATCTTGCTATTTTCTTTTCTTCTCTTTTTTTTTTCTTTTTTTTTTTTTTTTTTTTTTTTGGATGTGAAGGCCACATAATGCAGTGCTTCGCTTGATCACGAAATTGAATCCTGACTTTCAATATTGGATTTAAATCTTCTTCTTCCAAACATTTCCAATCAGATAGAACGTCTTTGCCCCAACTAGCACTCTGAATTTTCTTTTTCTTTTTTTTTTTTTTTTTTTCTTTTTTTGGGTATTCCAATGGCCTCATTCTTGGATTTTGGGATTGACCATTCATCATGTATATCTTGCTTACAGATGATTTATTTTGTAAGAACTTTGAAGTTTCTATCCTTTTGGTGGCACATCTGTCCTCCACATTTGTCTTGATTGGCCGATCTGTTGATCTAATGCTTTCCTTGGAATCTTTTCACAGGTAGAACAAATGGCAGCTTCTCCAATACATGTTTCTTGAGACTACTCTTGTGTCTCTCGATTGATCATTTAAAGCTTTCCCAGACGGGTTGGACCTTTCTTTCTCAAGAGGCCGGGTGGTGTAGAATGTTCAGGAGACGGCTCATCATTTCAATCATCTTCAGAGTCCGAATTGATTGCGCACGTAAAATAGGAAGATGTCTGAGCGGGAGGAAATGTATGGAAGAGACAAGGCACAAAGTTTGAAATCCCAAAGGGGTGATTTTTTTTTTTTACTTACAGGGCAGATTGGACTGGTCTTGTCAACAAGCATATCAATCTTGGACCTAGACATGGATGACCTATCGAATATCGATAATAGAAAGTTGAAACAACTAGTTCATCCAAGTGGCTCCAGTTGGGCATAACGCCTTCGACGACCACCTTCGATCCATTGTGGGAATAAATCTTCCTTCGGATTTCTAATAGCAAGACTCATCATGCCCCTCTATCAATAGGTGCAGGATGCCTACCTCCAGGGTTCCATACAATTCTTACCCTCTTTTTCAGTTCATTCATAACCGAACTATTGCTTTTTTAAGCACATGGTTACTCTGGTTCATGCTCCGGTTTGGGGGCTTGTGGAGCAAGGGGTATCACCATTGTACTACACCATTTTGAATCCAAGATTGGACTAATTTATGCCTTGGCTTGGGGGGTTCAATGGATTTCTTTGTTAGACCACTCTCAATTTGGGTCTAAGGTCAATTTGGTCCATGCCCCAATTTAGGGCATAATGGCTTTCCTCATTAGACCGCATTCAATTTAGGTCCATGGTCAATCGGTTCATGTCCCGGTTTATGGGTTAAGGGTTTCATCATTGGACCATTCCCTAGCTGTGATTCTGGTTCCTATCCTAGCACGGGGCATATCGGATCTCATCTTTGGTCTACCCTACTGCTCGGGAAATTTCATTTCCTCTCTTTGAACAATGAGGAATACGAGGGCAATTCTTTGGATTCTAGCATTTCCTTGGCCAATGGGGCAGAAATGCCCGAGATGGGACAGCACTATCATAGCTGAAGGTTCATGATTTCTTGATGACTCGCGTCCCATACAGGAATGCTTCTCATTCACCATTCCCGGCGGCATCCTAACTTGTAGCACCGGGCTATGATAGACATGGATCGGGCTCTAATTAATAGAGCCAAAGATTGATTTTGAATCAGTCTCCGATTGATAGAGACAAGATTGACTTTGAATTGGTCTCGATTGATAGAGTTGACTTTGAATTGGTCTCCGGTTGGAAAAGGTCAAGATTGAATTGATCTCGATTGATAGAGTTGAGATTGATTTTGAATTGGTCTCTCCGATTGATAGAGATCAAGATTGATTTTGAATTGGTCTCTGATTGATAGAGATCAAGATTGATTTTGAATTGGTCTCTGATTGATAGAGATCAAGATTGATTTTGAGTTGGTCTCTGATTGATAGAGATCAAGATTGATTTTGAGTTGGTCTCTGATTGATAGAGATCAAGATTGATTTTGAGTTGGTCTCCCGATTGATAGAGATCAAGATTGACTTTGAATTGATCTCTGATTGATAGAGATCAAGATTGACTTTGAATCGATCTCTGATTGATAGAGATCAAGATTGACAGTCAGGGACTGGGCTCTAGTTGCTAGAGGCAAGGATTGCTTGAGTTGGGCTCCGATTGATAGAGGCCAAGGATGACAATAATGGATTTGACTCTAATTGCTAGAGATGATGGAATGACTGAAATTCTCTTTGATTCCTTTATGAAGTGGAACATGGACCAAAGGTAATGATTGAATAGGCCTAGAGGCTCACTCATGCTCTCATTGAGTTCATATGAATGGAACCTTTCTTAGTTCCGACATGAATCAGAACCTGAACTGGAGTTGACGGTTGGACAAGCCTAGGGGCTAATTAAATTCAAATGAATGGAACTCTTCTTAGTTCCAACATGAATCAGAATTTGAACCACAGTTGATGGTTCGATAAGCCTAGTGGCTAAATGAATTCAGATGAATGAGACTCTTCTTAATTCTAACATGAATCAGAACCTGAACCAAAGTTGATGGTTGGACGAGCCTAGGGGCTAAATAAATTCAGATGAATGGAACTTTTCCTAGTTTTGACATGAACTGGAACCCTAACCAAAGTTGATGGTTGGATAAGCCTAGTGGCTAATTGAATTTAGATGAATGGAGTTTTTCCTAGTTCCGGCATGAATCGGAACCTAAACGAGGAGGTGAAGGGTGAAAAAAAAGCCTAGGGGCCGAATGCCTTCTTCATTTTAGCATGATCGGGAGTGATGATTGAACACGCCTAAAGGTTAAACCCTTCTTTAATTTCGAGATGAACCATAAATGGTGGTTGAATTTGGGGCTGAATATTTCTTTGATTACGAGATGAGCTGGATGTGATTGAATCTGCCTAGAGGCTGAATCTTTCCTTCATTACGGATGGACCGAAGTGATGATTGGACCTGCCTAAGGGCTGAATATTTCTTCGAGTTCGAGATGAACCAGAAATGGTGGTTGGACTGCCTAGGGGGCTGAATATTTTTTGATTACGAGATGAGCTGGATGTAATTGAATCTGCATGGGGGCTGAATATTTCCTTAATTACTGGATGAACCAAAATGATGATTGAACCTGCCTAGGGGGCTGAACCTTTCTTCGGTTCGAGATGAACCGAGAAATGGTGATTGAATCCCGGGATTGAATATTTCTTTGATGCTTGAGATGAACTGGATGTGATTGAATCTGCCTAGGGGCTGAATCTTTCCCTTAATTACGGATGAACCAAAATGATGATTGGACCTGACTAGGGGCTGAATCTTTCCTTGGTTCCGAGATGAACCAGAAATGGTGGTTGGACTGCCTAGGGGGCTGAAGTTTTTTTTTGATTCGAGATGAACTGGATGTAATTGAATGCCTAGGGGCTGAATCTTTCCTTAATTCAAAGGTGAATAGGGAACAATGATTGGATTTGCCTAGGGGCTGAATATTTCCTTAATTCAAAGGTGAATAGGGAACAATGATTGGATAGGGCTGGATCTCTCCTTAATTCGGAGATGAATCGAGAACGGTGATTGGATTTGCCTAGGGGCTGAATCTTTTCTTAATTCAAGAGGTGAATCGAGAACTATGATTGGATTTGCCTAGGGGTTGAATCTTTCCTTAATTCAAAGATACATTGAGAACTATGATTGGATTTGCCTAGGGGCTGAATCTTTCCTTAATTCGGGGGTGCATTGAGGAACCATGATTGGATTTGCCTAGGGGCTGAATCTTTCCTTAATTTAGAGGTACATTGAGAATGGTGATTGGATTTGCCTAGGGGCTGAATCTTTCCTTAATTCGAGAGATGAATTCAGAACTTTGATTGGATTTGCCTAGGGGGCTGAATCTTTCCTTAATTCAAGGTGAATCGGGAACTATGATTGGATTTGCCCTAGGGGCTGAATCTTTCATTCTTTCTTATAAAATTTGATGTTCAATCAAGATCTAGATTCATGACTTCCATTGATTCATTTAGAAAGATAATATGGATGGATCTCAAGATGAGAGATCAAGACAATTCCCTAATTGTAGGGGCCTCTCACCCTAAAGGGTGGATATAGTTGCACTTTGATTCTCTTTTCCAAAGGCATTGGATTGGATATAGTTGCAGTTTGATTCTCTTTTCCAAAGGCATTGAAATCCAATGGAGGAATATTGAGATTCTAGACATCTAAGGGAGTGGAAGAAGTCACATGCACAATCAAGGATGACTCAACCATACAAGAGTTAGATCCCTCATAAGGGCGATTGGGTAAACATTATCCAAGTCAATTTAATTGAATTTGATTAAGCCATGTGTTCACTATGTCTTGACGAGGTTTTTTTGTTCGTTTTTTGAAATCGACGTGTTAACAATGAGAGATTCGACACATCGAGCTTACTTAATGGAGGGTGTATAGTGACCGTCTACTATGATGTAGAACAGGTGTATACATACTGTGAGGACAAAGATGGAAATCTTTAGAAGTCGCCACCTAGATTTAGGTCTAGGACCTTAGAAATGTGAAATCTCACCCCAAGGTAAGACTTTGATTGACTCATGACCCTTAGGTTGGAATTACGGTCCATCGGAGATTGGGTAAGTGTCGGGTTACGGTTATGGGAAGGGGTTAGGCACCCAAACCGCCCGATCGAAATCGGTCTCCTATACCTTTCCTATGCTAGACTCTATTTGCTAACCCAAACCAAACCAAGGGGTTTGATATCATTGAACCGAATCCGTATCCATCGGATTGCCTACGTATCGGAATTATTCCGAAAATCGGGTTCACCATCGTAGTTCGGGTGTGATTAAAGTTTATGGATGTGATTTATGCTTGTGCATGATTAAGTTCTTTGTTCGAGTTGAAATTTATGCTTGAATGGTTGAGAAATCCTATGGGTTAGGATGCGGATAGTCCATGTGGGTGATAGATAGTCCTAGTGGATCTAAGAATAACCCTATTTGGGTTGAAATATGGATAATTTCCTAGTGGATTTATGGATAGTCCAAGTGGACTGGGAAAGAGTGGATGGATAAATATGGCCTAGTGGATCTATGGATAGTCCAAGTGGACTAGGAGGTGTGATAACCCTATTTGGGTTAAAATATGGGGGGATATCCTAGTGGATCTATGGATAGTCAGGAGTGGACTAAGGTTTGGATAAATATCCTAGTGGATCTATGGATAGTCCAAGTGGACTAAGGTGTGGATCGAATTTGGGTTTCTCCCAAATAGCCTCGTATCCTAGGGTTTGCCCTAGGAATCGAGAATCCCGCGTTAGTTCGGGATGGTTGGTGGATATGGTTGGATATCCTAGTGGATCTATGAGATCCAAGTGGACTAAGATGGACTAAGATAAAATATCCTAGTGGATCTATGGATAGTCCAAGTGGACTAAGGTTATGGATCCGAATTCGGGTTTTTCCCAAATGGCCACGTATCCTAGGGTTTGACCTAGGAATCGAGAATCCGCGTAGTTCGGGATGGATAACCTTTTCTTTCTAGGTTAATGATTGAGAACCTATTCTAGGTTTGGGGTTGGAACCTTTTCTAGGTTTAGGATTGAGAACCTATTCTGGGTTTAGGGTTTAGAACCTATTCTAGGTTTAGGGTTTTCTAGGAGGGGCAAATCGTCCTAAATTACCCTTTTCATTCTGAATTCTAATTTTGGAAGGTTTGGCAAAGAATTCTCTTTCTTTATTAAGGTTTTATTATTCCCCATTATGCCCTTCCCAAGAATGTGGGTGCCTAAATGCACGTCCCCACGCCTAGATTGTCTTCTAGAAGTGTGCGTATATGGCGGTTTGACTAGGGTGTTGCATAAAATAAGTTATTGCAAAAAAAATAGAATATTCTATCTAAATATGGCACATAAAACATTTATGACAAGAAATTCACATCCGTAAGATTGTTTAAAAATCTTTCAAATATGGCATGTATTGCAAATAAGGCAAGAGCCTATATGGCATGATCTAGTATGCTATCTTCTAAGCATGGCAAGATCCTAATTGCTATTTCTTTTCCATTTTTTAGGGTTTTCTACCCTAATTATTATTTTATTTCCATTTTTTAGGGTTTTCTACCCTAGTTGCTACTTTCTTTCCATTTTAGGGTTTTTTACCCTAATTGTAATTTTATTTCCATTTTTAGGGTTTTCTACCCTAATTGCTATTTTCTTTCCATTTTTTAGGATTTTCTACCCTAGTTGTTATTTTCCATCTTTTCCTTTTAGGGTTTTTCTACCCTAATTATTTTCTTTCCATTTTTAGGGTTTTCTACCTAATTGTTATTTTCTTTCCATTTTTTTAGGGTTTTCTACCCTAATTGTTATTTTCTTTCCATTTTTAGGGTTTTCTACCCTAATTATTATTTTCTTTCCATTTTTAGGGTTTTTCTACCTAATTGTTATTTTTCTTTCCATTTTTAGGGTTTTCTACCTAATTGTTATTTTCTTTCCTTTTTTTAGGGTTTTCTACCTAATTGTTATTTTCTTTCCATTTTTTAGGGTTTTCTACCCTAATTTTTATTTATTTTTAGGGTTTTCTACCCTAATTGTTATTTTCTTTCCATTTTAGGGTTTTCTACCCTAATTATTATTTTATTTCCATTTTTAGGGTTTTCTACCCTAATTGTTACTTTCTTTCCATTTTTAGGGTTTTCTACCCTAATTATTATTTTATTTCTATTTTTGGGGTTTTCTACCCTAATTGTTACTTTCTTTCCATTTTAGGGTTTTCTACCTAATTATTATTTTTTTTCCCATTTTTAGGGTTTTCTACCCTAATTGTTACATTCTTTCCATTTTAGGGGTTTTACCCTAGTTATTATTTTATTTCATCTTAGGGTTTTCTACCCTAAATGTTATTTTCTTTCCATTTTTTAGGGTTTTCTCCCTAATTGTGACAATAAGCATTTAATATAGCATGTGAGCAAGTGTAGCGGGACAAATATGGCAATAAACATGTGTATCATTCCAATCATGGCAATGTGATTATTTCAATTATGGCAATGTGATCATTCCAATTATGGCAGTGTATGCATACGAGCATCCGAACATAGCATAGCATCAAATATGGCATGTGAGAAACAACCAAAGCATATGAGAATCAATCAAAACATGATGGAACACGCGGCAAGATGACAGCTTTGTCGGGGCTGGACCAAAATGGGCACATAGGGCACTGAACTTACTCAAAAAATTCTTAAAATATATCCCCGGAAAGAAGACTCAGAGGCCAACATTTTGTCTCAAGGAAGCTATTCCTAAAAGAGACCATAGGCAGGTCGAAAACATTCCCCCAAGTACTGGCAAATACACTGGTCAGGTCTGTTCCAGATTTTTGACCAGTTGCACCATAAATTCCAAATAAAATTCTATTCTTAATGAAAATTAAATACAGACATATGTCTATGTAGATAACTATCTGATCTAAAATTTCATTAAGAAAAACAAGTTAAAACAGTATATTTTCTTTGTGAAAAATGACTCTTTTCAATCATGCAAATCAGCACATCATGACAGATCTGAAATCAAAGCTTTATGCACTTAAAAATTGATATCAATTCAACGAAAAATGGAAAAAATATGAAACCAGTGCCATTTTTTAGAAGACTTTCATGTCTAAAAAGTTCATGTTAAGTGGATTTTCTGATTATGGCCATAAGGCCTTTGTCTAGAGACTTTCCGATGGAGGATTGCATTACATCCGAGAAAAATAGCAATGTCAAAGACAAATTGTTTGATATATTTCCCCAATTCCAAATGGAACGAAATTTTTAGGGTAGTCTTCTATCATATCAGAGAGACTCCCATAAAATTTTGGGCTTCAAAATCTTAGAAAAAATACATATGATGTACGTCCTAAGTTTGAACCCTAAATCTGGAAGTTTCGGATCAGAAAATCACTTTATGAAATTTACAAAAAACATCAAACATCATTGTATATCAATCAAAAATTCATCATTGAATAGCTTAGACAAATTATCATTCATGAAAAATGTTAGACATAGGCATCCTAACATTAACAAGCATGTAATAGAGCATTCATGATTGAGATTTCATGAAAATTAGCCTTTTTCAAGCAAAATTGGCATTCGGGCATTATAACGACCTCTAAATTTGTTTAGAGTACTAACCTTGGGCTCAAATCGGGCGAAACCGTTGATGAAGGGTGATTGGGGGTTGTATCAATCCCCTTTGAATGTGAATCCTCCTTTTCCTCTCTCTTACTTCTTTCTCTCTCTCTCTTCTCTTTCTCTCTTTTCTTTCTTCTCTTTTCTTTCTTTTTTTCTCTTTTTCTCTCTCTTTCTTTCTTCCTTTCCCCCTTTTTTTTTTTTTTTCTTTTATTCCTCTCTCTTTCCTTTTTTCTTCTCAAGATCTTTTGGATTATCTCAAAACCCTAAATCCCCTTCTCTTTCACGTTTTCTCTCTCCCCTCTTTCCTTTTCTTCTCAAAATCTTTTTGGATTATCTCAAAACCCTAAATCCCCTTCTCTTCCACGTTTTTTCTCTCCCCTCTTTCCTTTTTTTCCTCAAAAATCTTTTGGATTATCTCAAAACCCTAAATCCCCTTCTCTTTCACGTTTTCTCTCTCCCCTCTTTCCTTTTTCTTCTCAAAATCTTTTGGATTATCTCAAAACCCTAAATCCCCTTCTCTTCCACGTTTTCTTTCCCCTCTTCCCTTTTTTCTCAAAAATCTTTTGGATTATCTCCAAAACCAAAATCCCCCTTCACTTTCACGTTTCTCTCTCCCCTCTTTCCTTTTTTTTCTTCTCAAAATCTTTTGGATTATCATTTACATACAATAATATATATTATATACATATATACACATATATTTAATATACATACATACATATACATACATATATATATATATATATATATATATATATATATATATATATATATATATATATATATATATATATATATATATAATAATATATATATATAATATATATATATATATAATATATATAATATATATAATATAAATATCGTGCACATAGATGGGCCGATTCGAAATGGGTTGGGGCCGGCTTAGGTTGACAAGCGATATGGGTTGAGCTAGGTTGGACCAAAGCGGTTTGGGCCGGGTTGACTTGGGCGATTGGAATTACTTGGGTTTCTTCTCCTTGTCATTTCACGGGTCATTCCCATTTGTTATCCCGTATGGATTTTTTGATGGCCTCTATTCCAAATTTTTTTGCGTTCATTTTGTAGAACATTAAAAATGAGGAATATAGGAACTTGATCACCTCATTTGGAAGTAAAATGGTCAACTTATGAATTTTTGAAGTTTAAAGCGGACCAATTATCGATAATTTGGTGACCATTCCGCATGAGATCCTTGAGGCTTTTACGAAAATATTTTACGTCCACTTTGTAGAGCACTAAAAATGGAACATAATGAGGACCGAAATCGCTGAATCCGGGTAGAGCGGGAAAGATATGAAGCTTTGAAGTTTTTTGCCGATCATTTTGCATGCAAGTTTGCATGGGACCCTTGGTGACTTCTACCGGGATTTTTTCGTCCACTTTGTAGAACATCATGAATGAAGAATAATGGTCTTGGAACCATCCGAATCCGATGTCGGATGATCAAGATATGATGATTTGAAATTCAAACAATCCAACTTACGATAATTTGCATGAAAGCCCACAGGATTATTTATGACAATTTCGAAACCTCCCTTATATGTATCATCCGGCTAAAATGGTCGTATCTTCCTCATTTGATACCGGAATTGAGCAATTACGGTCTCGTTTGAAGATAATTCCATGACCTATGCATCTATGCGAGATAATAGCCCATGACCCCTTTGTGGGGATCGGTGGAGAATTACAAATCTTTGGGTTAAAGGTCGAAGCACCTGCCATATTGGTTCACTTATGCCGGGGTGGCAAAAATGGGGTGCTTACGGATGCCCCTCTTTTAGGCGGGATTGTTATCGGTTGAAGGCTAAAGATAAAAGAACCACATTTTTTTGGGGTATGAGTGATATTGTTTATTGGGCTGCACTTAGGGTAATTCTTCCTAAGCGCCTACGTATTCTAAGGGTGTCCTAGAAATCAAGCCCCGAGCGTAGTTCAGGTGGCAAGAAGGTTTGCTCTTCTTGGAAGATTGGTGATTGTTCCTCTTGTATAAAGCTAGTCTGTGAATACAAGGCTCATTTGTAAGGTTGGGAACCTCTTCGTCTTGAGGTGGAACTCAGATGCAAGGTATGTGCGGGCTTGGACCCGGCTTGATCCATTTGTAGGCTGATAAACCTCTTCTTGTATGGAGGTAGTCTGTGAGTACAAGGCTCATTTGTAATTTGGGAACCTCTTCTTCTTGTGAGGTGGAACTCATGATGCAAGGTATGTGCGGCTTGGACCCGGCTTGATCCATTTGTAGGCTGATAAACCTCTTCTTGTATGGAGCTAGTCTGTGAATACAAGGCTCATTTGTAGGCTGGGAACCTCTTCTTGCTGAGGTGGAACTCAATGCAAGGTATGTGTGGGCTTGGACCTGGCTTGATCCATTTGTAGGCTGATAAACCTCTTCTTGTATGAAGCTAGGATTTGTGAATACAAGGGTGATTGCATGAGCTTGGGCTCGGATTTGATTTGGATGGAAAATTTGATGTCTTCTCTTTGATTGAGCCGGGGCTCTTTTTATTGAGATTACGAGATTGTTTTTTTCGAATAAGCTAGGGCTCTGCATTTGATTCACTTATATCTTGAGATTGAATTGATCTTTGAATGGGCTAGGGCTCTGGATTCACTTATAAGGCTGAGATTGACTTGATCTTTGAATGAGCTAGGGCTCTACATTTGATTTACTTATAGGCGAGATTGATTTGAAATTTGGATGAGCTAGGGCTCTGCATTTGATTCCGAAATGAGCAAGGACTCGAGAAAGTCACTTATAGGGTGAGGAATTTGCTATTGATTACGAAATGAGCAAGAACTCGGAAGGTCATTTATAGGGTGATCTTGAATGACTCATCTTGGCGGTTCCTACCGGCTTTGGACCTTCGGGATTGAAAATAGGAATATCCTTCTTGGAAGCTCTATGGCTTTGAACCTTTAGGATGCTTGAAAGTGACCCATACGGGAAGGCTTTGTTGACTTTGAACCATTAGGGTTGGAATCGACCCATCTTGGAAGTCTATTGACTTTGAACCTATAGAGTCTTTGGATATCTTTGAAATGATGGTGAATTCCTTGGCGGTTTTCTAAGTTTTTTGCTCTGCTTTATTGGTAAAGGCACAAAACATGACATCATTGGAAGTGGTGTCATGGACTTTGGTGGCATGATACCTAGATTTGAAATTTCCCATTTATGACTGGTGCTGAAAGTTTGACTCAATTTCAGCACGGTATGGATGACTTGGTTACTCCCTTTGAAGGGTTCCAAGTAATTTAAAGGTGATGATTTTCTTCAGCCAACATTGGTGTTGTTGGGGATTTTTGGATTGAAAGAAACTCTAGCGAGGATTTTGGACAAGAATGAGGGGACCTTGGCGGTCTTTAACCAAAGTGACTTTATTGATTGACCATGGTGTTAAATTGTCAAGGGACATTTGGTCAACTAAGTTCTTTGTTTGTGCATTATGGTAGAACAAATTGGTAGAATAGCCAGCGGCGATGAAATGTGACATGGTTTTGGCCCTCAATCTAGGCTCATGAAAAGCTCGGGGCATTGCAACATTGTTGTGCCAATTTTGAAAGATGAATGAACCATGGCCCCAAAGTAGGCACGAGGAGCAAAGGATTGAAGTGTTCCTTGGGAGAATTTGGTGACCAAATCTTAACGGGTGAGTGACCACATTGGATTTTCTTCATCAACGGGATTAGGAGCCGAAAAATTGGTAAAAACCAGCTTGGACGGACCTACTTCTATTGACTAGGAAAGTCGGTGACTTGGGACTAGACAATGGATCCTAGATTTAATGCTCATGATCAAGTTCAATTCCTCTACATAGGGTATATCTATGCCCCGAGTGTGCGCATGTTGTGATAGACCACTCTTGTAATATGCTAGGGCACGGGCAATCTAACGAGTTAGAACTAGGTTGAATCTGGATTGCATCCATAATTGACCATGCTTCCAAGGTCAAGGGAAGATTGGATGTTGGTTGCGGGAAGTGACTTCTTAGATAAGCCCTTCTGAATTTTGAAAAATGAAGGAGCGATGATTTGAATGAATTTGGCTACATCCGTAACCAGGCCATGAGAATTTGCTCTCTCCCTAACATGACCAACGGGATTTGAAGATAGAGTTACTGTTGAAAGGTAATGCTATGGAGCCCAACGGATGATGGTTTGTTCGGCTCCTCCGAGTATGATTCTTTGGAGAGCAAGAGGGGTTCCTTTCCTTATGGAGGGGTAGGCGGTATGACACTTGTCTACATGAACCACGGGTTTTTTTCTTTGAAGGGCCAATGAGGGCAATGCTTTAGGGGCTGCATCAGGTCGCCTATCCCCCCCGGGGTATTATAGGTTGCCCATTGGGGTTTCTCGGGTTGTCTTTCCCCTTTGGGGTTTCTTTTCTTCCCATTATTATTTTTTTCATTTTCTTCTTTTTGCAAATCCCATCTTGGGTTGAATAAAGAGTCCTAATGTGGTGAGGATATTGCCAAAATTATGGTCCTATCCAATGGTTCGAAACCCTTAGGGGAAATCCGAGCGGCATGACTTTTTATGACAAATGGATAGCCTTGCCCCACTATTTAAGTTGACACCTACACGTATTGATAGGCGGGCAGCTATTTGAATCATCACTAAAAGAGATCTTAGGGAAATGCAGTCCCACACCAAATTAAAAATGGTGCCAAATTATGTTTTCCTTTCTTGGAGATGTTCGGATGGAACACGTGTCCCAACAAGCTATATCGAGATTCGAATCGGTCACGATCATATACGGGCCTGAAACCTTTAGGTTTGTTGACAAATATTGATGTTGAAGGTCCAAGAGGGCGGATGTGAAGCTGTCCACATGGGTCTACCATTGGGAGAGTGTTTGGTTGTTTATGTAGAATGGATTTATCTTACCGAGAAGATCCCATTTTATTGGCTTGAGAAATGAAGGGCTTATAGGAACCTTGGGAAGCCATCGGATGTAATGAGCGACGGATAAAGAGTTCCGGCCAGATTTATGAAATTGTACATAAAATGATGACATGATCATGAGATACAATGCCATAAAAATTGATAATCAAAAGAAGGGCTTGTGATAGAGACTCCTTGGAAGGCCGTCGGTTGATGGCGCCGAGAGAGAGTCTAATGCCGATGAGAAATCTTTCTCATGATGAAGAAGTGATGAGATCGTCTCTGTAAAGGCGGGATGTAATTGGCCAAAATCAAAAGTCCGGTCCAACATCTTTGTAAATCTCGGCGAATGATCGAACTTGCTATCGGGCTTTGGTTGGAACTATCATCCTCTTGAAATGAGAGGGACAATTGGCTTCTTGTCGAGCTCCAATGCCATTCAACATCTTGCTATTTTCTTTTCTTCTCTTTTTTTTTTTTTTTCTTTTTTTTTTTTTTTTTTTTTTTTTTGGATGTGAAGGCCACATAATGCGGTGCCGCTTGATCACGAAATTGAATCCGACTTTCAATATTGGATTTAAATCTTCTTCTTCCAAACATTTCCAATCGGATAGAACGTCTTTGCCCCAACTAGCACTCGATCTTCTATAAACTTTATGAGCATTTGTATTTGCTCATATAGTATCCGATTTTATCCGCATGGTGAATCCGTATCTTTGTCGTCTAGAAGTTACTCATCACCTACATGCGATGTGACTACCTCCCATTATTGATGTAGATAAAACATAGGCTTGAATTTTTTCTTTTTTTTTTTTTTTTTTTTTTTTTTTTTTTTTTTTTTAGGTATTCCAATGACCTCATTCTTGGATTTTGGGATTGACCATTCATCATGTATATCTTGCTTCCGGATGATTTATTTTGTAAGAACTTTGAAGTTTCTATCCTTTTGGTGGCACATCTGTCCTCCACATTTGTCTTGATTGGCGCGATCCGTTGATCTAATGCTTTCCTTGGAATCTTTTCCAGGTAGAACAAATGGCGGCTTCTCCAATACATGTTTCTTGAGACTACTCTTGTGTCTCTCGATTGATCATTTAAAGCTTTCCCGGGGCGGGTTGGACCTTTCTTTCTCAAGAGGCCGGGTGGTGTAGAATGTTCGGAGACGGCTCATCATTTCAATCATCTTGAGTCCGAATTGGTTGCGCACGTAAAATAGGAAGATGTCTGGCGGGAGGAAATGTATGGAAGAGACAAGGCACAAAGTTTGAAATCCCAAAGGGGGTGGTTTTTTTTTTTTTACTTACGGGGCGGATTGGCTGGTCTTGTCAGCAAGCATATCAATCTTGGACCTGGACATGGATGACCTATCGAATATCGATAATAGAAAGTTGAAACAACTAGTTCATCCAAGTGGCTCCGGTTGGGCATAACGCCTTCGGCGACCACCTTCGGTCCTTTGTGGGAATAAATCTTCCTTGATTTCTAATAGCAAGACTCATCATGCCCCTCTATCAATAGGTGCGGGATGCCTACCTTTCGGGGGGTTCCATACAATTCTTACCCTCTTTTTTTCAGTTCATTCATAACCGAACTATTGCTTTTTTAAGCACATGGTTACTCCGGTTCATGCTCCGGTTTGGGGTTCGGTGGATTCATCAATGGACCACTTCTAGCTAATTCAAAATCATTTTGGCTTATGCCCCGACTTGTGGAGCAAGGGGTATCACCATTGCACTACACCATTTTGAATCCAAGATTGGACTAATTTATGCCTTGGCTTGGGGGTTCAATGGATTTCTTTGTTAGACCACTCTCAATTTGGGTCTAAGGTCAATTTGGTCCATGCCCCAATTTAGGGCATAATGGCTTTCCTCATTAGACCGCATTCAATTTAGGTCCAAGGTCAATCGGTTCATGTCCCGGTTTATGGGTTAAGGGTTTCATCATTGGACCATTCCCTATTTGTGATTCCGGTTCCTATCCTAGCTACAGGGCATATCGGATCTCGTCTTTGGTCAACCCTGCTGCTCGGTAAAATTCCATTCCCTCTCTTTGAACAATGAGGAATACGAGGGCAATTCTTTGGATTCTAGCATTTCCTTGGCCAATGGGGCAGAAATGCCGAGATGGGCACAGCACTATCATAGGTGAAGGTTCATGATTTCTTGATGACTCGGGAATGCTTCTCATTCACCATTCACGGCACGCTCAACTTGCTTTGGGCTATGATAGACATGGATCGGGCTCTAATTAATAGAGCCAAAGATTGATTTTGAATCGGTCTCCGATTGATAGAGACAAGATTGACTTTGAATTGGTCTCACGATTGATAGAGCAAGAGTTGACTTTGAATTGGTCTACGATTGATAGAGATCAAGATTGATTTTGAATTGATCTCCGATTGATAGAGATCGAGATTGATTTTGAATTGGTCTCGATTGATAGAGATCAAGATTGATTTTGAATTGGTCTCCGATTGATAGAGATCAAGATTGATTTTGATTGGTCTACGATTGATAGAGATCAAGATTGATTTTGAGTTGGTCTCCGATTGATAGAGATCAAGATTGATTTGGGAGTTGGTCTACGATTGATAGAGATCAAAGATTGATTTTGAGTTAAGGTCCCACGATTGATAGAGATCAAGATTGACTTTGAATTGATCTACGATTGATAGAGATCAAGATTGACTTTGAATCGATCTACGATTGATAGAGATCAAGTAGGAGACAAGATTGATTGGTCGGGGGCCGGGCTCTAGTTGCTAGAGGCAAGGATTGCTTGAGTTGGGCTCCGATTGATAGAGGCCAAGGATGACAATAATGGATTTGACTCTAATTGCTAGAGATGATGGAATGGCTGAAATTCTCTTTGATTCCTTTATGAAGTGGAACATGGACCAAAGGTAATGATTGAATAGGCCTAGAGGCTCACTCATGCTCTCATTGAGTTCATATGAATGGAACCTTTCTTAGTTCCGGCATGAATCGAGAACCTGGCTGGGTTGACGGTTGGACAAGCCTAGGGGCTAATTAAATTCAAATGAATGGAACTCTTCTTAGTTCCAACATGAACCGAATTTGAACCACGGTTGATGGTTCGATAAGCCTAGTGGCTAAATGAATTCGAGATGAATGGGACTCTTCTTAATTCTAACATGAATCGGGACTGAACCAAAGTTGATGGTTGGGCGAGCCTAGGGGCTAAATAAATTCGGATGAATGGAACTTTTTCCTAGTTTTGACATGATCTGGAACCCTAACCAAAGTTGATGGTTGGATAAGCCTAGTGGCTAATTGAATTTAGATGAATGGAGTTTTTCCTAGTTCCGGCATGAATCGGAACCTAAGCGGGAGGTGAAGGGTGAAAAAAAAGCCTAGGGGCCGAATGCCTTCTTCATTTTAGCATGATGCGGGAGTGATGATTGAACCCGCCTAAAGGTTAAACCCTTCTTTTAATTACGAGATGAACCATAAATGGTGGTTGAATTTGGGGCTGAATATTTCTTTGATTACGAGAGATGGCTGGATGTGATTGAATCTGCCTAGAGGCTGAATCTTTCCTTCATTGCGGATGGACCGAAGTGATGATTGGACCTGCCTAAGGGCTGAATATTTCTTCGGTTACGAGATGAACCGGAAATGGTGGTTGGACCTGCCTAGGGGCTGAATATTTTTTGATTACGAGATGGCTGGATGTAATTGAATCCGCTGGGGGCTGAATATTTCCTTAATTACGGATGAACCAAAATGATGATTTGAACTCCCTAGGGGCTGAACCTTTCTTCGGTTACGAGATGAACCAGAAATGGTGATTGAATGCGGGGGTCTGAATATTTCTTTGATCTTGAGATGAGGCCGATGTGATTGAATCGCCTAGGGGCTGAATCTTTCCTTAATTACGGATGAACCAAAATGATGATTGGACTGACTAGGGGCTGAATCTTTCCTTCGGGTTACGAGATGAACCGAGAAATGGTGGTTGGACCTGCCTAGGGGCTGAATTGAATTTTTTTTTTTTTGATTACGAGATAAAGCTGGATGTAATTGAATCCGCCTAGGGGCTGAATCTTTCCTTAATTCAAAGGTGAATAGGGAACAATGATTGGATTTGCCTAGGGGCTGAATATTTCCTTAATTCAAAGGTGAATAGGGAACAATGATTGGATAGGGGCTGGATCTCTCCTTAATTCGAGAGATGAATCGGGCGGTGATTGGATTTGCCTAGGGGCTGAATCTTTTCTTAATTACGGGGTGAATCGAGAACTATGATTGGATTTGCCTAGGGGCTGAGTCTTTCCTTAATTCAAAGATACATTGAGAACTATGATTGGATTTGCCTAGGGGCTGAATCTTTCTTTAATTCGGGGGTGCATTGAGAACAATGATTGGATTTGCCTAGGGGCTGATCTTTCCTTAATTTAGGGTACATTGAGAATGGTGATTGGATTTGCCTAGGGGCTGAATCTTTCCTTAATTCGGAGATGAATTCAGACTTTGATTGGATTTGCCTAGGGGCTGAATCTTTCCTTAATTCAAGGTGAATCGGGAACTATGATTGGATTCGCCTAGGGGCTGAATCTTTCATTCTTTCTTATAAAATTTGATGTTCAATCAAGATCTAGATTCATGACTTCCATTGATTCATTTAGAAAGATAATATGGATGGATCTCAAGATGAGAGATCAAGACAATTCCCTAATTGTAGGGGCCTCTCACCTAAAGGGTGGATATAGTTGCAGTTTGATTCTCTTTTCCAAAGGCATTGGATTGGATATAGTTGCGAGTTTGATTCTCTTTTCCAAAGGCATTGAAATCCAATGGAGGAATATTGAGATTCTAGACATCTAGGGGAGTGGAAGAAGTCACATGCACAATCAAGGATGACTCAACCATACAAGAGTTAGATCCCTCATAAGGGCGATTGGGTAAACATTATCCAAGTCAATTTAATTGAATTTGATTAAGCCATGTGTTCGAGTCTTGGGACCTCATGATTCCAAAATGGATAGTCGGTGGTACCAAGGTGGCCAATTGGATTACGGTTCGATAAAATTGAAATGGATATATTAATCCGTCGTCCTTATTAGGGATGGTTAGCAAAAGCGGTTCATAGATGAACAAACTAGTAAATTTCTTCTTGACCATGGTATCTATGTCTTGTCGGGGGATTTTTTGTTCGTTTTTTGAAATCGGCGTGTTAACAATGAGAGATTCGACACATCGAGCTTACTTAATGGAGGGTGTATAGTGGCCGTCTACTATGATGTAGAGCAGGTGTATACATACCTCATACTCCCAATGGGTGAGAGTTCAAGATGCTCATCGTGTAGAATCTAACATGTTGACCGGTCGAGGACAAAAAAGCGGGCAGACCGGCGTCTCGAACATGGATGTCATGGTTAAGCCGATTTTCTTGGGTCGGTTCGGGGGATGAACCAAAAATAACAAACATTGGGCTACAATGCGGGTTGGGACGAGAAAAGGCCACCTTGGCAAAGATGGGGTAACCTATCACCGAATGCTTTCGATGAATAATGGGCCCCCAATCCCTTTATATACTATGTTGCAAGGATCCAAGCGGCGTGGAGTAGCATACCGCATTCTCGGGGCGGACCCAAGAAGCGCTCGTTAGGGGCTGCTCGCCGGTCGTGGTCTCACAAAGTACGGGCCAAGGCTGTGTGTTTCGCCTAGCGGGCTGCCCCATATGCATGGGACCCGGTTCGGCTACTCGCACGAATGTGTGGCCGAACCCATTCCCCCAAAGCAATAATATACAAGCATAAATATAGTATCCTGAAATCTAGCATCCAATTCACACAAGGAAAGTTCTCATTTAGGAGTTTGACATTTATATCCCCGGTGAGGTCGCCCTTTGTGGGGACAAAGATGGAAATCTTTAGAAGTCGCCACCTAGATTTAGGTCTAGGACCTTAGAAATGTGAAATCTCACCCCAAGGTAAGACTTCGATTGACTCATGACCCTTAGGTTGGAATTACGGTCCATCGGAGATTGGGTAAGTGTCAGGTTACGGTTAGGGGAAGGGGTTAGGCACCCAAACCGCCCGATCGAAATCGGTCTCCTATACCTTTCCTATGCTAGACTCTATTTGCTAACCCAAACCAAACCAAGGGGTTTGATATCATTGAACCGAATCCGTATCCATCGGATTGCCTACGTATTACGGAATTATTCCGAAAATCGGGTTCACCATCGTAGTTCGGGTGTGATTAAAGTTTATGGATGTGATTTATGCTTGTGCATGATTAAGTTCTTTGTTCAAGTTGAAATTTATGCTTGAAAGGTTGGAAATCCTATGGGTTAGGATCCGGATAGTCCATGTGGGTGATAGATAGTCCTAGTGGATCTAAGAATAACCCTATTTGGGTTGAAATATGGATAATGTCCTCGGGGAGTGGATTTATGGATAGTCCAAGTGGACTAAGGTGTGGATAAATATCCTAGTGGATCTATGGAAGGTCCAAGTGGACTAAGGTGTAGATAACCCTATTTGGGTTTAAAATATGGGGATATCCTAGTGGATCGAGGGGGGAGTGGACTAAGGTTTGGATAAATATCCTAGTGGATCTATGGATAGTCCGAGTGGACTAAGGTGGGGGGGTGTGGGTTTCTCCCAAGTGGCACCCTAGGGATAGGGGGTGGTCGGGGGTGGATATGGCTGGATATCCTAGTGGATCTATGGATTACGGCAGGTTTGGATAAATATCCTAGTGGATCTATGGATAGTCCAAGTGGACTAAGGTGTGGATCCGAATTTGGGTTTCTCCCAAATAGCCTACGTATCCTAGGGGTTTGCCCTAGGAATCGGAATCCGCGTAGTTCGGGATGGTTGGTGGATATGGCTGGATATCCTAGTGGATCTATGGATAATCCGGTGGACTAAGATAAATATCCTAGTGGATCTATGGATAGTCCAAGTGGACTAAGGTTATGGATCCGAATTTGGGTTTTTCCCAAATGGCCTACGTATCCTAGGGTTTGACCTAGGAATCGGAATCCGCGTAGTTCGGGATGGATAACCTTTTCTAGGTTAATGATTGAGAACCTATTCTAGGTTTGGGTTTTAGAACCTATTCTAGGTTTAGGGTTTGCCGAGGGGCAAATCGTCCTAAATTACCCTTTTCATTCTGATTTTTCTAATTTTGGAAGGTTTGGCAAAGAATTCTCTTTCTTTATTAAGGTTTTATTATTCCCATTATGCCCTTCCCAAGAATGTGGGTGCCTAAATGCACGTCCCCACGCCTACATTGTCTTCTAGAAGTGTGCATATATGGCAGTTTAACTAGGGTGTTGCATAAAATAAGTTATTGCCAAAAAAATAGAATATTCTATCTAAATATGGCACATAAAACATTTATGACAAGAAATTCACATCCGATAAGATTGTTTAAAAATCTTTCAAATATGGCATGTATTGCAAATAAGGCAAGAGCCTACATGGCATGATCTAGTATGCTATCTTCTAAGCATGGCAAGATCCTAATTGCTATTTCTTTTCCATATTTAGGGTTTTCTACCCTAATTATTATTTTATTTCTATTTTTTAGGGTTTTCTACCCTAATTGCTACTTTCTTTCCATTTTAGGGTTTTCTACCCTAATTGTAATTTTATTTCCTTTTTTTTTTAGGGTTTTCTACCCTAATTGCTATTTTCTTTCCATTTTGGGGTTTTCTACCGGATTTTACCCTAATTGTTATTTTCTTTTCATTTTTAGGGTTTTCTACCCTAATTGTTATTTTCTTTCCATTTTTAGGGTTTTCTACCCTAATTGTTATTTTTATTCCATTTTAGGGTTTTCTACCCTAATTATTTTCTTTCCATTTTTTAGGGTTTTCTACCCTAATTGTTATTTTCTTTCCATTTTTAGGGTTTTCTACCCTAATTATTATTTTTTTTCCATTTTTAGGGTTTTCTACCCTAATTGTTATTTTCTTTCTATTTTTAGGGTTTTATACCCTATTTTAGGGTTTTCTATTTTTCTTTCCATTTTTTAGGGTTTTCTACCTAATTATTATTTTCTTTCCATTTTGTAGGGTTTTCTACCCTAATTGTTACTTTCTTTCCATTTTAGGGTTTTATACCCTAATTATTTATTTTATTTCCATTTTTAGGGTTTTCTACCCTAATTGTTACATTTTTCTTTCCATTTTAGGGTTTTCTACCCTAATTATTATTTTCTTTCCTATTTTTGGGTTTTCTACCCTAATTGTTACATTCTTTCCATTTTAGGGTTTTCTACCTAATTATTATTTTCTTTCCATCTTAGGGTTTTCTACCCTAAATGTTATTTTCTTTCCATTTTTTAGGGTTTTCTACCCTAATTGTGACAATAAGCATTTAATATAGCATGTGAGCAAGTGTAGCAGACAAATATGGCAATAAACATGTGTATCATTCCAATCATGGCAATGTGATTATTTCAATTATGGCAATGTGATCATTCCAATTATGGCAGTGTATGCATACGAGCATCCGAACATAGCATAGCATCAAATATGGCATGTGAGAAACAACCAAAGCATATGAGAATCAATCAAAACATGATGGAACACGCGGCAAGATGACAGCTTTGTCGGGGCTGGACCAAAATGGGCACATAGGGCACTGTACTTACTCAAAAAATTCTTAAAATATATCCCTGGAAAGAAGACTCAGAGGCCAACATTTTGTCTCAAGGAAGCTATTCCTAAAAGAGACCATAGGCAGGTCGAAAACATTCCCCAAGTACAGGCAAATACACTGGTCAGGTCTGTTCCAGATTTTTGACCAGTTGCACCATAAATTCCAAATAAAATTCTATTCTTAATGAAAATTAAATACAGACATATGTCTATGTAGATAACTATCTGATCTAAAATTTCATTAAGAAAAACAAGTTAAAACAGTATATTTTCTTTGTGAAAAATGACTCTTTTCAATCATGCAAATCAGCACATCATGACAGATCTGAAATCAAAGCTCTATGCACTTAAAAATTGATATCAATTCAACGAAAAATGGAAAAAATATGAAACCAGTGCCATTTTTTTAGAAGACTTTCATGTCTAAAAAGTTCATGTTAAGTGGATTTTCTGATTGTGGCCATAAGGCCTTTGTCTAGAGACTTTCCGATGGAGGATTGCATTACATCCGAGAAAAATAGCAATGTCAAAGACAAATTGTTTGATATATTTCCCCAATTCCAAATGGAACGAAATTTTTAGGGTAGTCTTCTATCATATCAGAGAGACTCCCATAAAATTTTGGGCTTCAAAATCTTAGAAAAAATACATATGATGTACGTCCTAAGTTTGAACCCTAAATCTGGAATTTTCAGATCAGAAAATCACTTTATGAAATTTACAAAAAACATCAAACATCATTGTATATCAATCAAAAATTCATCATTGAATAGCTTAGACAAATTATCATTCATGAAAAATGTTAGACATAGGCATCCTAACATTAACAAGCATGTAATAGAGCATTCATGATTGAGATTTCATGAAAATTAGCCTTTTTCAAGCAAAATTGGCATTCGGGCATTATAGCGACCTCTAAATTTGTTTAGAGTACTAACCTTGGGCTCAAATCGGCGAAACCGTTGATGAAGGGTGATTGGGGGTTGTATCAATCCCCTTTGAATGTGAATCCTCCTTTTCCTCTCTTTCGCTTCTTTCTCTCTTCTCTTTCTCTCTTTTCTTCTTCTTTTTTTCTTTCTTTTCTCTTTTCTCTCTCTTTCTTTCTTCCTCTCTCACGTTTTTCTCTCTCTCACTCACGTTTCTCTCTCTCACCCACGTTTCCCTCTCTCTCTGCTCTGGAAAAAAAGGATCCTCCTCTTGCCTATTTATAATTTTTCACTCATTTTCTAGGAGATCCTTTTTTCTAAAAAATATTTTTTTCTTTCCTTTCCTTTCTTTTCTTTTTCTTTCTTTCTTTCTTTCCTCTCTCTCTTTCACGTTTTCTTTCTAGAAAACGTGAAGGGGAATCTTTTCCTTTTCCCCTTTTTTTTTTTTTTCTTTTATTCCTCTCTCTTTCCTTTTTTTTTCTTCTGAAGAATTTTTGGATTATCTCAAAACCCTAAATCCCCTTCTCTTTCACGTTTTCTCTCTCCCCTCTTTCCTTTTCTTCTCAAAATCTTTTTGGATTATCTCAAAACCCTAAATCCCCTTCTCTTCCACGTTTTCTCTCTCCCTCTTTCTTTTTTCCTCAAAAATCTTTTGGATTATCTCAAAACCCTAAATCCCCTTCTCTTTCATTTTTTCTCTCTCCCCTCTTTCCTTTTTCTTCTCAAAATCTTTTGGATTATCTCAAAACCCTAAATCCCCTTCTCTTCCACGTTTTTCTTTCCCCTCTTTTTTTTTTTTCTCAAAAATCTTTTGGATTATCTCCAAAACCAAAATCCCCCTTCACTTTCACGTTTCTCTCTCCCCTCTTTCCTTTTTCTTCTCAAAATCTTTTGGATTATCATTTACATACAATAATATATATTATATACATATATACACATATATTTAATAACATACATACATATACATACACATACATATATATATATATATATATATATATATATATATATATATATATATATATATATATATATATATATATATATATATATATATATATATATATATATATATATATATAATATAAATATCGTGCACATAGATGAACCGATTCGAAATGGGTTGAGGCGACTTGGGTTGACAAGCGTATGGGTTGAGCTAGGTTGGACCAAAAGCGGTTTTGAGCGGAGTTGACTTGGTTGATTGGAATTAAGCGGGTTTCTTCTCCTTGTCATTTCACGGGTCATTCCCGCTGTTATCCCGCATGGAATTTTTTGATGGCCTCTATTCCAAATTTTTTGCGTTCATTTTGTAGAACATTAAAAATGAGGAATATAGGAACTTGAATCACCTCATTTGGAAGTAAAATGGTCAACTTATGAATTTTTGAAGTTTAAGCGGACCAATTATCGATAATTTGGCTGACCATTCTGCATGAGATCCTTGAGCTTTTTTACGAAAATATTTTACGTCCACTTTGTAGAGCACTAAAAATGGAACATAATGGGGCTGAAATCACCGAATCCGATGTAGAGCGGGAAAGATATGAAGCTTTGAAGTTTTGCCGATCATTTTGCATGCAAGTTTGCATGGGACCCACGGTGACTTCTACCGGGATTTTTTTCGTCCACTTTGTAGAACATCATGAATGAAGAATAATGGTCTTGGAACCATCTGAATCCGATGTCGGATGATCAAGATATGATGATTTGAAATTCAAACAATCCAACTTACGATAATTTGCATGAAAGCCCTTGGGATTATTTATGATAATTTCAGAAACCTCCCTTATATGTATCATCCGACTAAAATGGTCGTATCTTCCTCATTTGATACCGGAATTGAGCAATTCTGGTCTCGTTTCGAAGATAATTCCATGACCTATGCATCTATGCTGCCATATTGGTTCACTTATGCCGAGGGTGGCAAAAATGGGGTGCTTAACCCCAAAAAAAAAAATTTTTTCTTAACTCTTAAATAAATAAAAAAAACCAAAAACAAAAAAAAAAAAAAAAAAATTAAAAAAAAATAAAAAAAAAAAAAAAATTTAAAAAAAAAAAAAAAAAAAAAAAAAAAAAAAAAAACACTCCAAAAAAAAAAAAAAAAAAAAAAAAAAAAAAAAAAACCACTTATTTTTTTTTAAAAAAAAAAAAAAAAAAAAAATAAAATTAAAAAAAAAAAAAAAAAAAAAAAAAAAAAAAAAAAAAAAAAAAAAAAAAAAAAAAAAAAAAAAAAAAAAAAAAAAAAAAAAAAAAAAAAAAAAAAAAAAAAAAAAAAAAAAAAAAAAAAAAAAAAAAAAAAAAAAAAAAAAAAAAAACAAAAAAACAAAAAAAAAAAAAAAAAAAAAAAAAAAAAAAAAAAAAAAAAAAAAAAAAAAAAAAAAAAAAAAAAAAAAATTAAAAAAAAAAAAAAACAAAAAAAAAAACAAAAAAAAAAACAAAAAAAAAAAAAAAAAAAAAAAAAAAAAAAAAAAAAAAAACAAAAAAAAAAAAAAAAAAAAAAAAAAAAAAAAAAAAAAAAAAAAAAAAAAAAAAAAAAATGGAGGTTGTCAACTGATGGAAAAAAACTAGATTCATGCAGTTGACACTGTAGCAACCCAGTGATGGTGAGCTGAGTTGAGACCGTAGGAGAATAAGAGAGAATGAGAAGGAAAAGTTTCAAATTAGTTATAAAAACCTGATTTTTGAATCGTACGGTCGCACAATTCGACCAAAACAGTCGACCATATGATCGACGATACGATGGACCATAGGGTCTCAGGAAGTTGCCAGGGTTTGTAGGGTCAAACCTATGGTCGCATTACATGCGACCGTATGATATTGTCTATACGATTGACAGCTGTCTGTTTTGGCTCTGTTAGACCTAATGCCTTGTAATTTTACTTTCTCTCCTTCTATTGTGGGACTAATAAATATTACCATTCTATCTTGTCTCACATGTGTAGGCTTCCCAATACTTTCTTACCCAAGAGTTAAATGGATGGATATAGATGAAGCAGAAGGAGACAGAATGCAAACCCACCTCCACCACTAACGGAGGCCAATGACAGTGAAGGTCAAGAAGGACAAGAAGGACAAGAAGGAAATGTTGGGAATCAAAATGTTCTTCCTTAGGATGTTCACACCAAGGCCAACCCAACCAACTTATCAGCACCACCGATAGATTTGGCCATTGTAGTGATGAATTGGGTACAACAAGTGCATTAGATACAGCAAATGCAAGTAAACATGCAAGCTTCAATGGGAATTGCTTCCCCAGCTGCAAACACAATACCTATACTTGCAGGGTAAGCTAGTACTGTACCAAGGGGTAGCAATACTATACCCCGAGCACCTGCATGAACAATACGGTATCCCAAGTACCTCAAACGCTAGTCATACAAGCCCAAGTATGGAATCCTGAAGCACCACAAGGTGGATATAGCCAAGGTAACTATCAGTACCAACCGCCCATGTATGGAGCATATGTATATAATTAACTAGACCACTCCAGACTAATCAAGCATTTTCTAAAGATGAAACTGAAGGAGTTTACGGGTAAGCCGTCAGATCTATTGAGGCCAGCTCTCTGGATTGACGAAATGGAGAGAAATTTTATGATGATGACTATTACAGAAGAGGAGAAAGTATAGTGTGCAATATTTATGCTCAAAGGAAATGCACACCACTGGTAGAAATCCACTCAAGATTATCTGCTGACAAAGCATCCCCAGTTAACTTAGGCTATCTTCAAATAAGGTTTCTTCGAGAAGTATTTCCCTAGGAGTTTCAGGGATCAGATGGAAAAAGAATTTCTGAGTCCATATCAAGGACAAATGTCTATTGATGCTTACCAACAGCATTATGAAGAACTGTTCTTTTTTGCTCCCTCTAGCAAGCAAGAAGAAGGTACCAAAACCCGAAGGTTCCTTACAAGACCTAGGGGAAGCATCCGAGAGCATGTATTGGGACTGAAAAAAAAGATATATAATAAAGCTATATAGATTGCTCGAGTACTAGAATCGAGCCAAAGTGAGAGCTATTTTTCTCAGAACAGAGGCATTAAGAGGCCAAACAGGAATACATTTAATGGAGGGAACTCAAAGACGTTCAAACCTTTCCACACCCAAGGCTTCAATGCAGCAGCCAAGACTACTCTAACAGCCAACCTCAATAGAGCAGGGTAATACTGAAGTTAAATGCTTTAACTCTGATCAAGTAGGACATTATTCAAGAGATTGTCCAAAGCCAGGAAGCACCTACAGCAAGGAAAGGTTTATGTAGTTACTTCTGAGGATGTTGTTGCATCGCCTGATGTGGTTACAGGTATGATTTGACTTTATGTTTTGAAATACCTTGTGTGAGCATGTGGACTAAATTAAATAAAATTATAGGTATTGTACCTATAGCTAAATACCAGCCAGAGTGCTTTTTTGACTCTGAAGCCACACACTCTTTTATATCAGTGTCATTTGGAAAGAATCTAGATATACCCCTCAGACCTTTAGATTACAAGCTACTTGTATGGTCACCTACGGGATTAGAAGAAGAATTAGACCAAGGTTATGGATCATGCCCGGTTCTCATAAATGGACAAAATTGGACGCCAACTTCGTACAATTCGATATGGTAAACTTCGACGTCATCTTAGGGATGTACTGGTTATCCCATCATTCCGTAAATTTGCTTTATGCTAAAAAGAAGATATCATTCAAGGATAAGGAATGAGCAGAGTTTAATTTTACGACAACCAAACTTTCCCATAAACAGAAACTCATTCTTTCTGCATTAAAGGCTAGGAGATGTCTCAAGAAAAGAGGAGTTGGGTACCTAGTGTCCATGGTTAACCTCACCAAGGAAGCACCATGAATGAAAGGCATTGCAGTTGTGTGTATACTTTCGGATGTATTTCCCAAGGAATTACCAGGATTACCACCCGATCGAGCGTCAGAGTTCGTTATAGATCTTATATCCGAAGCCGCACCAGTATCTAAGGCACCCTATCGTATGGCTCCTACTGAATTGAAGGAATTGAAGGTACAACTACAAGAGTTGCTGGACAAGGGTTATATCTAACCCAGTATATCACCATGGGGAGCACCAGTGTAGTTCATGAAAAAGAAAGATGGTAGCATCCGACTTTGCATAGATTATCGAGAATTGAACAAAATCACATTCAATAATAGGTATCCGTTGCCTCGGATCGATGACTTATTCGACCATTTGCAAGATGCCAAAGTGTTCTCTAAGATTGATCTCCAGTCAAGATGTCATCAGTTGAAAGATGAAGGAAGGTGATATTCTGAAGATAGCATTCAGAACCAGATATAGACATTATAAAATTATAGTTATGTCTTTTGGATTGACTAACGCACCCATAACTTTTATGGAACTCATGAATCAAGTATTCTACGATATGTTGGATACATCGATCATTATATTTATAGACCACATCCTAGTCTATTCTAAGGACAAAGAAACTCATATAACAAATCTTAGAGCCGCACTACAGCGACTAAGAAAAGAAAAGCTTTATGCTAAATTTACTAAGTGTGAGTTCTGGCTAAATGAAGTCGCTTTCTTAGGCCATGTTGTATCAATCGAAGGAATTAAAGTGGATCCCAGCATGATTAAAGCTATTGTGAAATGGAAAGCATCTAAGAATGTTGCAGAAATTAAAAGTTTCTTGAGTTTAGCTAGGTATTATCGATGATTCATGGAACATTACTCTAGAATCGTCGTACATCTCACCAGTCTGACTAAGAAAGGGGAGAAGTTTGTTTGGACCGACAAATATGAAGAGTGTTTCCAAACATTAAAAGCAAGACTGATATCAGTTCCCAACTTGACTACTCTGATTCGAGGATAATCATTTACCTTGTACACCGATGCATCTGGGTTAGGTTTGGGATGTGTTCTCATGCAAGGAGAGCAAGTAATTACGTATGCTTCAAGACAATTAAAGATACACGAGAAGAATTACCCCACTCATGACTTGGAGTTAGCAGTAGTGGTACATGCTATCAAGTGATGGAGACATTATTTGTGAGGAGAGAAATTCCAGATTAAATCAAACCATAACAGTCTCACTCATCTCTTCAATCAGAAGGAGTTGAACATGAGATGGAGAAGATGGCTGGAGTTGCTAAAGGACTACAATTATGATAACCAGTAGCATTCAGGGAAGGCTAATGTTGTTGCTAATGTACTAAGCAGAAAAGCGATGACAAAATCTCAAGAAGAAACTAGCACAAATGCTGCAATGTGCGTCATAGGAAGAGTATTCAATTGTGGCAATGAGCAGTTCATGATTAATAAATCGGGTGGATCGACCGACCTAGGGTTTATTCATCGATTTTCAAACATGTTTGCTACATTAAATATTATACATAATTTGATAGACGAAGTGAAAGCAACAATTCAATCAGACCCCTATCTGAGGACAGTACAAGAAGATATGAAAAAAGGTTGGACCAATCCTGATATTACTTTGGACTTTGAAAAGGTACTAAGATACAAAGGAAGAGTGTGTGTACCAGAAAGTGAAGATTTAGACATCAGACACAGACTAATGAAAGAAGCCCACGCTACTGTTTATTCGATACATCCTAAAAGTACAAAGATGTATCATGATCTGAAGAAACTATATTAGTGGAGGAGAATGAAAGTGGATATAGCTAGATATGTTTCTCAATGCCTAAATTTTTAGCGGGTAAAGGCAGAAAGGCAAAGTCCTACAAGCTTATTACAACCACTACCTGAACCAGCGTGGAAATGGAACTGCATTACTATGGACTTCGTCACAGGGTTACCATTGACTCCCAGAGTAGTTGATGCAGTCTGGGTGATTGTAGATCATTTGACTAAGATAACTCATTTTATAGCTATACGACATCAGTATACCCTGGAGAGGCTAGATAAGCTATATGTAGATAATATTGTTAGATTGCATGGTGTACCTGAAAGCATCGTGTCCGACAAAGATCCATGTTTTACCTCAAAGTTCTGAGAAAGATTACAGAAAGCTATAGGTGCAACACTAAATTTAGTACCGTATTTCACCCTTAGACCGATGGACAGTCGGAGCGCACCATTCAGATATTATAAGACATGCTCCCAGCTTATGCGATTGATTTAAAAGGATCATGGTATGATAAGTTACCATTGATTGAGTTCGCTTATCAAAACAGCTATCAAGCTACAATACAGATGTCACCCTATGAAGCACTGTATGGTAGAAAATGTCGAACTCCTTTATTTTGGAACGAGATTGGAGAACGAAGTATTGTTGGACCAGAATTTATCGAAGAGACTTGTCGAGTGGTCGACATGATTAAGGAAAGGGCTAGAACATCTCAGAACCATCAGAAGCAATATGCGGACAATCGATGAAGAGATCTTGAATTTACCATAGGTGATAAAGTATTTCTGAAAATATCTCCTATGCATGGTTTGAAAGGGTTCAGACAAAAGGGGAAGCTGTGTCCCAGATATATTGAACCTTATGAGATTCTGAAAAGGAATAGAAAAGTAGCATATCAGTTTGCATTACCATCATTGATGTCTAGTGTACATGATGTATTTCATGTCTCACAACTAAAAAAGTATGTCAAAGATCCAACACACGTGTTAACGACGGATCCACCAGATTTGACTGAAGATTTGATGTTCGAAGTGGTACCTTTTGAAATCACTAGTCGAAGGTTCAACGTCTTTGCAACCGCGACATCTATTATGTTAAGGTTACTTGGAGAAGCCACGATGTAGAAGAAGTCACATGGGAAAAAGAGAATGCTATGCAAAAACAATATATCCTCACCTAATCAATTCGAAAGGTATGTGTAAATTTTGAAGATGAAATTTATGTAAGGGGGGAGTTGTAAGACCCGCACTCCACTAATCGGTCTAACCGCATCAGGCTAGGTCTTCCCATCATTGCTGGATTAAGTGGACCAGCCAAATAAAGAAAGACCACGAGACCAGGTAAGTGAATCGTTTCAAAAACACATAAAACTAAGTGTATGGTCGACTACCTAGGTAGGTATGGTCGACCATACGATGAAAAATAAAGACCATTGATAATTAAGTATACGGTCGATGTTTTTAAGCATATGGTCAACTAATTTTGCCACCGTACATCCGACCGTACGACCCCAAATCAGACTCTGAGTTTGAAAATTTTCCAAATTAAAGGGGGATCTCTTTCCTATTGTTGGAAAACTCTATATGGAGAGTTTCTCTCTATATAAAGGACATTCTTTAATCCTTTTTTACTCTTTTGGAACATTATCAAACCCTAGAGGAAGAGAATGGAGAGAAAGAAAATGAGAGAAGACTAAGAAGAAGGTTTTGTAGAGAAGGTTTTGGTTTTCTACTATAGACCAAGGTATGAAACTTACCTCTGAAGATGTAAATCCTATTGAGTAAGGTTTCTATTTTGGATTGGAGATGTCAAACCATTATGCCCCATGTGATCCTTTGAGTAAATCTCAAGGAAAACTATGAGGGATGGATTTAGGGATAATAGTTAATAAGAAACTATAAATAATGGCCATACGATAACCTTAGGATGAACCCAAGTGAAGAGCCGAGAAATTGACTCAGGAGGAACTTACATTGAAAGTAAATTTCAATAAAAAATCATATGGTCACAGCTACGGTCGATCATAGGATGACTAGAGAGTCGACCACAGCTATTCGGGAAAAATTTATGAAATGTATGGTCATAGGTGTGGTCGCATATAGTGCGATCATAGGGGTCGACTGTACGTGGTATAGTCGATATAGCATGAAACCATAGGACCAATCAGTCACCTATCAGTGATCTATTTTGATTTTTAACTGCTGTAATATATTACACATGAATCCTAACTTAAATTCATATAATTTATAGGTTACTAAATTGATTCAAAGGGAATTACAAGGCCAGGGAGGAAATCGAATATTGTTAAAACGTGAAAGATCAAGACTGTCACACCCCAATTCTACACCAACCAGAATGGTGTGAAGAACCGTCAATAAACCAACGGTTCAACTATGATCTCGAATAGGCTATCCCCACCTTTGATAAACCAAAACACATTCCACATTAATCAGAGATAATAAAGTAAATAACGGAAGTCTTACAGATAAAGAACTGAGATCTAGTCATGATACATAATTAATATTCCATTTATCTCCAAGTAACCAAAGCATAATTTAATACATATTACAAATATCCAAATACGAAAATTAAACACTAAGCATATCTAGAGTGAAATGCTCGCTTAACGAATCATAATAGTCTTCCACAGCTTGCTTATCATAGCCGCCACATGTTCATATGTTGGCATGTTGACATAATCTTCAATCGTAATACCTGCAACATCAGAAACTAAAAAGAATTATGTGCACGAGGGTCAGCTCTCCAACTTGAGCTCAGTGAGTAAACAAAACAATGCAACAAACATATGCATGCATTCAATTCATATCTTTGGTCTGGTTCATAAGTTCGTAATGTGCAATAGAAAGGATAGGTGGCCACTGCACCTCTATACACAAATGTGTGAAACCGTCCAATGGATCAAACACCATTGCCGCCCCCACATGCACCCACCATGGAATAGAGATAGAGCTAAAGTGCTTAGGATCGCACCGCATCACACTTTCCCTGATGCTCTACCCATACCAACACGTAAGCCACTACTGGCGAGGGTTTGCAAACTGGGCTCGCAACAAACCAATCCTAATGTCAAACAGTGTATCCAAGGTGTCACCCTAGCATCCCTCAATACGTCTTTAAAGATAGACCTAAGGCCCCCCGACAGAGTCAGAGACTACACGGTCTGAGACAACCTCCCCTGATGCCCTACGACGTAATAGTTCTGCTAAGGTAATGGTGATACGACGATGTTAGTGGACAAGACTTGAGTAGAAATAGAGCTAGAGTCTGGTGACCAGGATGAACCACAGTGTCACGTCCTCCCCCTGATGCTCTACTCTCATTAAGCACACTAACCACACACATACATTCACATGCCTATTCCTAGCATCATAATCATCATCATGTTATAAATAAACTGAATTAAATATGCATGAACAGTAATAACAGGAATAGTAGATGACATGTGATATGCACATTACAATCATACAATCATAGAATCATACATGGTATTGGACTCAATAAACGAAAATAGTTTATTATTAGCCAATCAGTTTAGGTCTTGTTCCCACACCTTTGGTTGCTAGTAGATCCTCGTTCAAGCTTTATGAATCACCTTTAAAATCACTAGAAAGACCTCACAAGTCGATAGATTTTAATTAGAATTAATTTCAATATATTTAGACTAACTGAAATCATAGGGTCGTAGGGTAGGGTCACACCTAGGGTAGCAGTTTCTATGACCCTAGGGTGTAGGGTCGAACATGGGGTCGGATACCAATCGACCCTACGTGCGACCACACCCTCCCAGGGACTTCCCGAGGGCATCTGGTCGATCCTGTGGTCTCGTAGGGTTGGATATCATTCGACCCTACGTGCGACCACACGTATTCTGAGTCGACCTTTCATTCTAAAGTCCATTCTTTCATGTTTGGATCCTTTGACTTACTTTCATGGTCCATTCTATGATTGTTCTATGGCTCAAAACTACAAGTTATACACTATTCATAGTCCATAATGATTTCCTCCATGGAATCTCTTGAAACTTGTTCATGGATGGATGATTTGGGTTTCTCTTAATCCTATGTTCTTCATAACTATTCTAGAATCTCTTATTCAGGTAAGGAATTAGGTTCATACCTTTATTCAGAGGTTTCTCTGAGCTTCCTCCTCTTCCTTAGTCTTCTTCTTCAAGTTTCCTTCTCTTCTTCTCTTCCTTTTCTTTCTTTTGCTCTCACTTTCAATTAGGATTTTAAAGGAGTGAAAGAGGCTTAGGGATGTCCTATTTATAGAGAAAAACCCTCCATAATAGCCCTCAATGAGTTTAGGAAAGATCCCCTTGGAATTAGGAAAGTTTCCTAATTTTTGGTTCGTGCTGTTTTCGTAGGATCGGCGTAGGGTCGGATGTACTGAGACCCTACGTTTTTTTAAAACGTGAGACCCTAGGGTGTAGGGTCGCATGTAGGGTCGGATGTACGGTCGCATAATCTGAGACCCTACGTTTTAAAACATGTGACCCCACGACCAAAAAGTCATCGGTTGGACTTCTATTGAGGTGGGGTCGACCCTACCTGTTTAGGTATGCTACCCTACCCTCATTTTGACTGTTTTTAAGTTAAATTTTATATTGGTTCTTGGGTTTCTTTACGCACTTGGTCCACTTGGCTTGACCATGATATGTAGACTGGTCACGACACGAAATGTAAGGTTAGACCGGGTTCGTGGCGTGCGGGTCTTACAACTCCACCACCCTTAAAAAAATTTTGTCCTTGAAATTTTAACGTATAGATCTTACAACTCCCCCATCCTTAAAATAAATTTTGTCCTCAAAATTTGAATTTAGGTGGGAATTTCATTTCCACATTGCATCTTCTTCTTTCCATGCAATCTTCTCCACATCTTGTCTTCGTCAGATTATCTTCATATAATAATTATCCCAGTTTTTGAGATGTTGTACCTTCCAATTAGTGAACTAGGCTGGTACCACTTCAATAGTAAAATCTTCTATCTACTCCAATGGATCAGTGGTCAATACCTTTGATATGGATCTCCAATGTACTTCTTCAATAGAGACACGTGAAATATATCATGCACACTAGACATGGACAACGGTAACGCTAATTGATATTTAACTTTTCTACTTCTCTCCAAAATTTATAAGGTCCAACACATATATAGGATACCACTTTCCCTTTTTGCTGAACTGCTTCAAACCATACCTAAGTGCTACCTTCAAGAACACTTTGTCACTTATAGCGAACTCAAGGTCTTGGCATCTCTTCTAACAATCCTGAGCTGCCTTGGCCCTTTTTCTTTGATCTTGTCTGCCACTCGACAGGTTTCTACAATAGACTCAGGTCTTAAAATTCTTCATTCACCAACATTATTCCAAAATAGAGGAATTTGACATTTCTACCGTACCATGCTTTATAGGTAACATTTACATGGTAGCTTGGTAGTAAATTCAATCCACATATAGCTTAGTTAGCTGCTCCAAATCATACCGAAGTCGTATAGCAATGGAATGAGTTATCTTCCTAAGGCAATCAACAATCACCCAAACTGCGTCAATTGTTCTAGGAGTCAGTGGAAAATCAGTGACATAGTTCATTGTAATGCAGTTTCATTTTCAGACTGGCTCTAATGGTTGTCGTAGTAAGCCATGTTGGTCTTTGTCTTTCAGCCTTTACTTGCTGATAATTCAAACACTGGAACACGCACGAAGCCACATTTGTTATCATTCCTCTTTACCAGTACACTCTCTTCAGGTCATGATACATATTGATACTCCAGGATGTCCTGAATATTGAGTACAATGGGCTCTTATCATTATCCTCTTCATGATATCCGAGTCTTTATCTTCAGGTATTCAGAATCTACCTCTGCATCTGAGTACCGTCTCTGCATCTAAAGTAAGTCAGGGTTAGGTTTTTCCTTTTCTAAATCTTCTTACCCCGCTCTTAGATATAGATCTAACAAAATTACTACCATTACTTCGTCTATCAATTCAGAGATGATCTTTAATGTTGTGAACGCAAGCGAGAAAATATTGCTCCATAAGTTCTCTCTCAATTAGATCATCACTAGTTTCTATTATATTTTACTCTCCTTCCAAATCTAAATCTATTGCTGTGAAACATAAGGCTACATTTATATTGGGTCCTTCCTTGGACTTCATAATTTCCTTTTTCTTTAAGGCCTTAGCTACTACATTAGCCTTGCTTGGGTGATACTCAATATCACAGTCTTAATCCTTGGGCAATTTCAGCTATTTTTATCCTCATGTTCAACTCTTTCTGGTGAAGAGATAAATAAAACTCTTATGTTCCTATTTAATCTAAATTCTTCTCCGTATAGATAATGTCTCCAAGTCTTGATTGCATTATTCATCACCGATAATTCCAAGTCATGAGTAGGGTAATTCTCTTAATGCTACTTCAGTTTTCTTGAAGCATATGCAATCACTTATTTACCTTGCATCAACCCGCATCCTAGATCCAATCCGAAAGCTTCGATATATAGGGTAAAAGGTTTCCCTAGTACCGGAATGATCAAGATGGAAGCTGATATCAAAGGTTGTTTTTAGATTTTGGAAACATTCTTCACACTTGTCAGTCCAATTAAACTCCTCTCCCTTCCTGGTTAGCTTGGTAAGAGGTTTTGTGATCTTAGAGTGGTCCTCTATAAATCGTCTGTAATAACCAGCTAAACCCAAGAAACTTCTGATCTTCGTAATATTCTTTAGGTGTTTCTCACCATATGATTACTTTTACCTTAATAGGATCCACTTTTATCCCTTTTTATGATGCTATGTGATCTAAGAAGATCACTTCATTTATTTAAGTCTCATATTTCTTGGACTTGGCATAAAGTTTTTTCCTTCTCAGTTGTTGTGAAGTTGTTCTAAGATCCATTGTATGAGTTGCTTCATTCTTGAAATAAACTAAAATATCATCAACTATGAAAACAACAACCAACGTGTCCAATATGTCATGAAACACCCAGCTCTTCGGTTCCATAAAATGTAAGGGCATTGGTTAATCTAAACATCATAATCAGGAACTCACAATGTCTAATCCTGATTTTAAAAACTATCTTCGAGATATCACTGTCCAAATTCTTCCGCTGATGTTATCTTGACCGAAGATCAATCTTAGGAAATACCTTTGTTCCTTGCAACTGTGTAAACAAGTCATCGATCTAAGGTAGTAGATATCGATTCTTGATCATGAGCTTGTTTAGTTCCCGATAGTCTATACATAATCTGACACTACCGTCCTTCTTCTTCATGAATTGCATTGGCACTTCCTGTAATGCAATACTTAGCCTATTAGAACCCTTGTCTAATAACTCCTGTAGTAGAGTCTTCATCCCTTCAACTCTATAAAAGCTGTTTTATAGGTGCCTTTGACACAAGTATCATCCTTGGTAACAAGTCGATGACGAACTCAGTCGTATGATCAGATGGTAACCCAGGTAAATCTCTTGAAAACACATCAGATAAAATTTATGCATCACATCAATATCTTTCATCTGTGGTGCTTCTTTGGGAACGTATACCATAGATACCATATGTCCAACTTTTTTTTCTTCAAAGCATCTCTTCGTCTTTAGCATAGAGGGGATCAGCTTTTCTTCTTAGGCAACATGCCTCCAATAAAACTCAATTATATGCCATCTTTATTCTTGAATGAAAACTTCTTTTATGCACAGAACAACATTGTAGAGTGTTGTGACAACCAGTCTATTCCCAAGATGACATCAAAGTTTGCCATCTCAAGCCGAATTAGGTTGTATCCAACTTCTGTCCATCCATACAATTCAAACATTGCTCATAACACTCATCCAATACAACATCTAGTCCAAAAGGGCTTGAACTAGCAAAATCTGGTATAAGGTCTTAAGAGCTTGTGTAGTTGGTTTATCTCTTAGTTTTTTAAAGACTATTGCTTAAAATCTCATATATCCTAAAAAGCTCATTATCTTACACCTTCTTTTATCATTCTATCATATATCTCGAAACGCATCTTCTGACTATTTACTCGTTACATATCCCAAGTCTAAGCATTAGAGTATATGCTCAAAATTTCATTAATTCTGCCAAACTGTCTTGGTCTTTGCTTAATCATCTCAATCGACATTGGGCATAACTCAGTATTACTTATACTAATCCGAATACTATCAATGCCACGATTTTTGACTTTATCCTTGTATCCACTCTTAGATTTGTCTTTAGGAATCTTCTACCTTGTTAAAATTCATACCGATATAACCATCTTTAACTTTACTTGAGTACTATCTACTCATTCCTAGTTACTCTTGATAGTTTTCACTTTTTCTCATGCACTCTTTTTTGACCATATCCATCTATTCAGCAATCTCGAAACAGATCCTCCGTTTCTTCATCTGAGGTTCCTTGGCTATAGAATCTAATCTGGATTTAATCATCTTACTTTCCATAATTCCTTATTCACTAAACATCTTATCAATGGATGTCGAGAAATGTAAGAATCAAAATGTTTATCCAAAAGCAATTCATTTCCTTCTTTCAATTTAGCATAATGACAAACACTTGCTTTATCTAGTGAACTTAAGTTTAAGGGATCAAGAGTAAATCTATGGTAATCCAACTGCATCAAAGGTCGTTAAGTTGCACGGTGGTCCAAATACATGGAAGTAGAGGTTCCACAACTTTTAACCTCATGGTTTCAGGTTCTATCAAGTATATAATGTCATTGATCGAGGCACTATCGAAATAAATCTGGAGAAAGAATTGGTACATTAATAAATCAGGTATAATCGAAAAGATGTACGCTCAACATGATTAAACATTTACTGTTCATTTAGCTCATATCTCTGTTCATGTTGTCGATCATGAAAGTAGCTTAGATTAGTATAATCAGGACTAATTCTAAGAAAATAACATCTATAACTCCAACTGACAGGTTGAATCAAGAAGGTATCCTGTTAAGACACAAAAATTTAAAATCAAGTATGTACATCCTCTATAATCATAAGAGTAAATCAATAATGCACAGCATCCTATATAACCTATCTAGTTATATGGATACAATATCTTTGATCCTTTGCTGAAAACGTTTGAGGCTTCATCTTCAGAAAATATTCTTTAATCTTTGTTAGATCATTCTACCATGATGCAGCTATCCCATATATCGATGGCTGATAAGGGTCACCACCTTGATACACTGCTCGTTGTGTACCAAGCTTTCACACTGGGGTATGCGTTAATGGGACTTGCTGTATGGTAGGCACTGTGTTATAGCTAATAGGTGTTGGGGTACAGTGTTGCTACCTAATGGGTACCATACTTGGTTTGACACGGAGTGTTGATGTAGCATTGGCAACTTGGATAGTGATTCACATAGCAACTTGCATAGTCGGTCTCATCTGTTGTTGCTCATGTATTTTGTCTGGCTAAATTTATTACAACGGTGGCCAAGGTACTTGGTAGTCTAGGTGATTGGCTAGAGTGGACTAGTTTTTCACCTCCCTTTGATTTGCTCCAATCTGATTATCATTATTTAGCATCTGCTCAGATGAGTTTTCACTATCCGTTCTCGACCCTGATAGTGGTGGGGTCGAGTTGCAACATCTTCTTAATGCTCAGCGGGATATGGATCAGCTTGTAGTGGATCTCACTCTGAGTCTCCACGTCACCCAGGAGTATAGCTTTATCTTCTTTTATAGTTACTCTTAGTTTTGGTGTATAGCTATTGTTCTCCTATCTCTGTCGCATTCAGCCCGAGACCTTTCCCTTTTCCTCTACAGGGATTTAGGCATTACTAGCCATTTTCTTCTTCCTCTATCATATATCGAGTTTCACATCTTCTGAGTACCAACTCGGTATTTTAATTTTTCTACTTTACAGATGCTTCCTTCTTGTTACTGTACTATATCCTTTGTATACTCAGGTAACTATCCTACTTATAGATCGTACCATATGTTATTTATTTATCGGGATACATTTTGATCCTCTTTTTCTTTAGTCTCTATATATATACATATGGTTCCACCTCTTATATGTACATTATTGTCTTGTTTAAGTTCTTTCTTAACCAACACAAGTGCTTATGGTGTGTGTGTATTAAAGCTTTTAATTTATCCTAACTCAGTTCATGGACTCCAGTGGAAGTATTTAAGTTTGATGGGTAAGGCCTGAGAGCTCTGATACCAAGTTGTCACACCCCAATTCTGCACCAACTAGAATGGTGTGATGAACCGTCAATAAACCAATGGTTCAACCAGGATCTCGAATAAGCTATCCCCACCTTTGATAAACTAAAACACATTCCATATTAATCAAAAATAATGAAGTAAATAGCAGAAGTCTTACAGATAATGAACTGAGGTCTAGCCATGATACATAATTAATATTCCATTTATCTCCAAGTAACCAAAACATAATTTAATACATATTACAAATATCCAAATACAAAAATTAAACACAAAGCGTTTCCATAGTTGAAACGCTAGTTTGACGACTCATATTCATCCTCCACAGCTTGCTCATCATAGCCACCACCCATTTATATGTTGGCGTGTCGACATAATCTTCAATCGTAAAACCTACAACATCAAAAACTAAAAAGAATTACGCACGCGAGGGTCAACTCTCTAACTTGAGCTCAGTGAGCAAACAAAACAATGCAATAAACATATGCATGCATTCAATTCATATCTTTGGTCTGGTTCATAAGTTTGCAATGTGCAATAGAAAGGATAGGTGGCCGCCGCACCTCTATACACGAATGTGTGGAACCGCCCAATGGATCAAACACCATTGTCGCCCCCACATGCACCCACCATGGAATAGAGATATAGCTAAAGTGCTTAGGACCGCACCGCATCACACTTCCCCTGATGCTCTACCCATACCAACACGTAAGCCCCTGTTGGTGAGGGCTTGCAAACTGGGCTCACAACTAACCAATCCTAATGTCAAATAGTGTATCCAATGCCTCACCCTAGCATCCCTCAATACGTCCATAGAGATAGAGCTAAGGCCCCCCAACAGAGTCAGAGACTACACGGTCCGAGACCACCTCCCCTGATGCCCTACAACGTAATAGTTCTGTTAAATTAATGGCGATACAACGATGTTAGTGGACAAGACTTGAGTAGAGATAGAGCTAGAGTCTGGTGACTAGGATGAACCACAATGTCACGTCCTCCCCCTGATGCTCCACTCGCATCAAGCACACTAACCACACACATACATTCACATGCCTATTCCTAGCATCATAATCATCATCATGTTATAAATAAAGTGAATTAAATATGCATGAACAGTAATAACAAGAATAGTAGATGACATGTGATATTCACATTACAATCATACAATCATAGAATCATACATGGTATTGGACTCAATGAATGAAAATAGTTTATTATTAGCCAATTAGTTTAGGTCTTGTTCTCTTACCTTTGATTGCTAGTAGATCATCGTTCAAGATTTATAATTCATTTTTAAATCATTGGAAAAACCTAACAAGTCGATAAATTTTAATTAGAATTAATCCCCATATGTTTAGAATAACAGTAGTTGAGGGGTCATAGGTAGGGTAACACCTAGGGTAGCAGTTTTTGCAACCACAGGGGTAGGGTCGCACCTAGGGTAGCAGTTTCTGCGACCCTAGGGTGTAAGGTCGGACGTGGGGTCGGATACCAATCGACCCTACGTGCAACCACACCCTCCCTAGGACTTCTCAAGGGCATGTGATCGATCTTGTGGTCTTGTAGGTCCATTCTAAGATTGTTCTATGACCCATAGCTATGATTTTTACACACTTTCCATTGCCTATGATGATTACTTCCATGGATTCCTATGGAACTTGTCCATGGATGGATGATTTAGGTTTCTCCTAATCCTAACTTTTTCATAATATATTCTAGGCTCTTAATTTATGAAGGAAATTAGGTTCATACCTGAGGATGGCTGAGATTCAGAGGTGTCTCTAAACTTCCTCCTCTTCCTTAGGTCTTTTTTTCAATTTTCCTTCTCTTCTTCTTTTCCTTCTCTTTCTCTTTCTCTTTCTCTCACTTTCAATTAGGGTTCTAAAAGGAGTGAAAGAGGCTAAGGGACGTCCTATTTATAGAGGAAAACCCTCCAAAATAAGTCCCATCGAGTTTAGAAAAGAAACCCTTGGAATTAGGAAAGTTTATTAATTTACGATTTTTGTCTGTCATTGTAGGGTCGGACGTAGGGTCGCAAGATCCATCAACCCTACACCTTCTTAGTCATGTGACCCTACGACTAAAAAGTCATGGGTTGGACGTCTGTTGAGGTGGGGTCGACCCTACCTATTTAGGCATGCGACCCTACCCTCATTTTGACTGTTTTTGAGTTAAATTTTATATTGGGTCTTGGGTTTCTTCACACACTTGGTCCACTTGGTTCGACCATGATATGTAGACTGGTCACGACACGACAATGTAGGGTTAGACCGGGTTCGTGGCGTGCGGGTCTAACAACTCCACCACCCTTAAAAGAAATTTCATCCTCAAAATTTGAACGTATGGATCTTAAAACTAGTTGTCACATCCCAATTCTGCACCAACCAGAATGGTGTGATGAACCATCAATAAACCAATGGTTCAACCAGGATCTCGAATAGGCTATCCCCACCTTTGATAAACCAAAACACATTCCACATTAGTCAGAGATAATAAAGTAAATAGCAAAAGTCATACAGATAATGAACTGAGGTCTAGTCATGATACATAATTAATATTTCATTTATCTCCAAATAATCAAAACATAATTTAATACATATTATAAATATCCAAATACGAAAATTAAATACTAAGTGTATCCACAGTGAAACGCTCGCTTAATGAATCATAATAGTCTTCCATAGCTTGCTCATCATAGCCGGCACATGTTCATATGTTGGCGTGTTGACATAATCTTCAATCGTAATACCTGCAACATCAGAAACTAAAAAGAATTACGTGCACGAGGGTCAGCTCTCCAACTTGAGCTCAGTGAGTAAACAAAACAATGCAACAAACATATGCATGCATTAAATTCATATCTTTGGTCTGGTTCATAAGTTTGCAATGTGCAATAGAAAGGATAGGCGGCCGCCACACCTCTATACACAAATGCGTGGAGCCGTCGAATGGATCAAACACCATTGCCGCCCCCACATGCACCCACCATGGAATAGAGATAGAGCTAAAGTGCTTAGGACTGCACCGCATCACACTTCCCCTGATGCTCTACCCATACCAACACATAAGCCCCTGCTGGCGAGGGCTTGCAAACTGGGCTCGCAACTAACCAATCCTAATGTCAAACAGTGTATCCAAGGCCTCACCCCAGCATACCTCAATACGGCCATAGAGATAGAGCTAAGGCCCCCCGGCAAAGTCAGAGACTACACGGTCTGAGACCACCTCCCCTGATGCCCTACGACGTAATAGTTCTACTAAGGTAAGGACGATACGACAATGTTAGTGGACATGACTTGAGTAGAGATAGAGCTAGAGTCTGGTGACCAGGATGAACCAAAGTGTCACATCCGCCCCCTGATGCTCCACTCTCATCAAGCACACTAAGCACACACATACATTCACATGCCTATTCTTAGCATCATAATCATCATCATGTTATAACTAAAGTGAATTAAATATGCATGAAAAGTAATAACAGGAATAGTAGATGACATGTGATATGCACATTACAATCATACAATCATGGAATCATACATGGTATTGGACTCAATAAACGAAAATTGTTTATTATTAGCCAATCAGTTTAGGTCTTGTTCCCTCACCTTTGGTTGTTAGTAGATCCTCGTTCAAGCTATATGAATCACCTTTAAAATCACTAGAAAGGCCTAACAAGTCGATAGATTTTAATTATAATTAATTCCAATATATTTAGACTAACTGAAATCGTAGGGTCACTGGGTAGGGTTGCACCTAGGGTAGTAGTTTCTGCGACCCTAGGGTGTAGGGTCTGACGTGGGGTCAGATACCAATCGACCCTACGTGCGAACACTGTAAGACCCGTGTCAATCTAACCCGATCTTACCACCTTGAACCAGGTTCACCCATCATGATCGAGTCAAATGGACCAAGGGCTTAAAAGAGATCGAGATCCCAGGTATCAAATCGACCCAAAAATAATTAAATTAGGGGAAGGGTCGCATACCCAGCTAAGCAGGGTCGGACCTCCCAAAAAAAAGAGTCAGACCCTTGGTTTTGGAGGGAGGGTCGGACAGCTTAAGACCCTAGGGTCAACGGGATCATCGACCCTCGGATTCTACCAAATATAGAAATTAGGAAATTTCTATATTTTTCGATTGGGATTCTTTCCAAATCTCAGAGGGACTTATTTAGGACGTTCCTACTCTATTTAAAGGACGTTCCTAGGTCACTTTCACTCCTTTCACAACCCTAATTGAATTGAGAGAAAGAGAGGAGAAGGAAAAGAGGATGAAGAGAGGCAAGGAAGAGAACCTAGCAAAAAGGAGAAGAGTTTTCGAGAAAGATTAATCTTCTCAGGTATGGATACTAATTCCATGAGTTTCTACAGACCTTAGGATAGTTATTGGAGAGAGAGCGATCTCGGAGAAACCCAAACCATCCATCCATGGTTAGGTTTTCATGGAAAACCCTAGGAGAATGCATGAAAGTCATCTAGGAGGATGATTCATGGTTTCAGACCATGGAATGAATGTTTAATGGAATGTGGGAGCAAACCATAGGACCCCAAACACGAAGAATGGATTAAAAAGTAGAAATTGGATCAGAGTGCACCGAGGGTCGCACCCAGGGTCGATGACCATCCGACCCTAGGTGTTTCTGACCATTGACCCTCAGCATTCAGGAAGTCTAGAAAGAAGGGAGGGTCGATAGACCCATCGACCCTAGCATCGACCCTCAGTTGACAAAATGGTTTTAAACTCAGAATTTATTCTAATTAAATTCTATCGATTTTGTTAGGTCTAGCAATATAATAACATTGTAAAAGGTAAATTTAAAGCTTGGAAAAGTATCTTATAGCAAGCTAAGGTGAGGAACCTTAACCCCAAACTAAATTGGTTAATAATAAACTGTTTTCTATTTCTTGAGTCCTATGCTATGTTTGATTCTATGCGAATATGTTTGTAATGTGCATACAGCATGCCATCCAATATTTCTATTACTTGTTCATGCATATTTACTTTATTGTTTATAACATGAAGATGATGATGATGATGATAGGAATAGGCATGTGCTTGTATGTGTGTGGTTGATGTGCTTGATGCGAGCGAGTATCAGGGGTGGTGTGATGAGAACGTCAATAAACATTAACCTTTGGCGGGTCTCAACACTTTAGTTCTATATCTAACTCAAGTCTTGTGCATTGGCATCCTCGTATCGCCATTACTTTAGCAGAACTATTATGTCGTAGAGTATCAAGGGAGGTGGTCTCGGTCCTTGTAGTCTCTGACTCTACCGGGGGGCCTTAGCTCTATCTCTATGGGCATTCTGAGGGATGCTGGGGTGAATAAACGCGACCTTTGGCTACCTCAACCTTTCTATAGCATACTGCAAACTTTAAACCAGACCAAAGATATAAATTGACTTTTTGCATGCATATGTATTGTTGCATTATTTTGGCTACTCACTGAGCCGTGTTGTGTGCTCACCCCTCGACGTCGAATATTTTAGTTGATGATACAGGTTATACCGTTGAAGACTATATGAATACGTCTGCATACGGGAACGTAACGGCGATGGAAGCTGAAGCTGAAGTGGATACACACGACTCCTCTTGCGAGTGCAACTCGTGTGTATTTGATTAGATATTTTATAGGTTTCTTTGTTGGATTTTATTAAGACATGTATTTGGTATTTAAATATTTATGTCTCAGTTAATGACAGAATAATTTGCTATTAAATTAATGATATCATGTTAGTTCTCAGTTCATGTTATTATAAGACTTCCGCTATTGTGTATTTACTCTGATTATGATCATGGATGTGTGTAAGTTTAGATAATGCGGGGATAGCCTATTTGAGATCCTGGTTGAACCGTTGGTTTATTAGCGGTTCATCACACCATTCTGGTTAGACCAAAATTTGGGTGTGATAACTTGGTATCAGAGCATCTCAGGCCTTGTCCGCTGAACTAGCATACATTCAACACAATTGTGAACTGAGATAGGATAAAAATAAAAATAGTAATATTAACACATTGTAAGCACCAGTGATGTTTGAGACAAAATCTAAAAGAGAATAATGCATCTATTAAAAAGAGAAACAAGTTTACATAACAATGAGAGCGAAACAAAACATATATATATATATATAACGAAAGCAGAGTACAGTCCACAACCCGGACAGTTACTCTGTAGTACAAGAAAAATAAAGTACAATCAAGAAGCTGGAGGCGAAGGAGGAGGCGGGGCCTCACGATCTCTGTCATAGTCCTCCGCATAGACCCTAGTCAACCAGGCCACCTGGGTCTGGGTCGTCTGGAGACTAGCTGTGAGACCGACTATCCTCCGATCGGGCCGCATGCTGCACCTCTAGGAGCTCCTCCATCCGTACGCCTGATGCGTGCTAAGCAGCCAACAGCTCATCTATCCTCAGATCAGATCTGCGCTGAGCATCCCTGATCTCCTGCAGCATCTCCATCATGGATGAAGGTGGAAGTGAAGGATCAGCCGAATGGGAAGGACCAGCCTCAGGTGCAGGAGCCACCGCAGAAGATGTACCAACTCCAGCCGCATGTGTGGGAGATGGCGGTGGTATCGAGTCGATGTCCATATACATACGATCGTCATCGTCGACCGGATCCCCACGAGCTCTAGCAGCAGCAGCAGCAGCCTCAGCATCAGCCATCTCGACCCGAGTGTGAGGGCACACCATCGCGTTCCTCTCCTCATCACTAACCTCAGCATCTCGCAGCCCCATCTTGCAGATAGCCTCCCAATCTAGAGGCGACGAGAAAGTCTTCTCCTGGATCTTCTCATCTACCAGATCCACCCCCGCACGGGCCGGGTAGCATGTAATCATGCGTCCATAGGGTAGATTTCCCCTATGACCGGACAATGTAGCACTAATCATCGTCCGCTTGATGATGTAAGGTAGGCGGACCGGCCGCCGTCCGAGTGCATATCCCGTAGATCAAGAATCGTGGTCACTGAGAGACCCTCTCATAGTGTCCACTCTGCGGGATCAGATTATGCTGGATAATCTTGTAGAAGACCCGTGGAGCTGGATGCAAGTAACAAGCTCTCATCTGCCATCGATCAGGACGGAGCAACTAGTTGTCAATCTCTGCCCTCATCTCCATCTCAACAAACTGTGGCTCTCCCGGTGCACAGTACACCATGGGGCCATCATAGGGAATCCCCAACAGATCGGCCAGCTGCCGATAATCAAAGGAAATGTGCACCCCTTGGCGTGGCGGTGATGCGCAACTCCTGACCGTGCTCAACATCATTGTAATTCCCCACCACCTGGAGATTACAATAAAACTGCGCACCAAGTCTGGACATGTGCACGCGTCGTATGTGATGACAAGGAGCCACCCCATATCACCAAACGCTCCCTCTACATTGAACAAGGCTAGCTCAGCCAAGTTCACCATGCGACCCCCTTCAACATTCTTACGGGCATAGTCAGCATACTGTGCCTCGGCTTCATTCGAACGGAAGCGAAGCGGATCACGCACCCTGGGTACTTTGGTACGGGCCATAGTATCTGCAAAATAAGAAAGAGAAAAGAAACAAGGAGTTAGTAGGATAAAAATCCAAAATTTATTTAATAGTGACGCACCACCCATCTCAGAAGGAAAATATGTCTGGAAGAAGAGTAACCAGACAGAGCCGAAATGCAGTCCCACCACCACCACCAGTGGAGGAGACTAGTCAAGAGAATAACCATGCACCGAGAAATCCAAAACCGGTAAACCCTACAAATTTGCCACCTCCACCACCGGAGCTAGCAACTGTGGTTATGAACCTAGCTCAGCAGCTACAACATATGCAACACGCATAGGCCCAGATGCAAGTTGCCATGGGCATTATGTTTCAAACTACTCAGGCCGCACCCATGCACACAGGACAAGCCAGTACGGCACCGGTGGGTAACCACCCAGCCCCTCAGACACCTCAACAAACTGCTGCACAGATTCCAGTGCAGGTTTCAGAAGTAGCACAGGCTAACTATCAGTATCAACCCCATATGTTTGGGGCATATCAAACTCAGATGGATCACTCTCGACTGGTCGAGAGGTTCTTGAAGATGAAGCCCAGGGAATTTAATGGCAAACCGTCTGATCCATTATGGCCAGCACACTGGATAGACGAGATGGAAAGAAATTTTTTGATGATGACTATTACAGAAGAGGAGAAAGTATTGTGTGCCACCTTCATGCTCAAAGGCGACGCACATCATTGGTGGAAATCGACCAGGGCCTATCTATTGACTAAGCACGCCCTACTGACTTGGGCTATATAGAAAGAAGCCTTCTTTGAGAAAAATTTTCCACAAAACTTCAGAGATTCGATGGAGAAGGAGTTCCTGAGTCTTTATTAGGGACAGATGTCAGTGGATGCGTATCAACAGCGATATGAAGAGCTGTTTTTCTTCGCACCACGGAGTATGCAAGAGGAAGAAACCAAAACCCGTAGGTTTGTCACGGGACTGAAAGGAAGCATAAGAGAACATGTTCTGGGCTTAGAAAAGAAGATTTATAATGAAGCTGTCCAGATCGCTCGAGTGATTGAATCGAGCCAGAAGGAGAGTTATTTTACTCAGAACAAGGGCATCAAAAGGCCAGCCGAAAACTCCTACAACGGAGGCAATAACATGACGTATAAGCCTTTCCGTCCTCAGAATTTTAATGCTGTAACCAAGACTACCCCAGCAGCTCAACCTCAGCCAAAGCCAAATTCTGAAGCCCCGAAGTGTTTTAACTGCAACCAGCCAGGACATATGGCAAGGGAGTGCCCTAAGCCCAAGAAACAATTCCATCAGGGACGTGTATATGCTGTTACGTCCGAGGATGCGGCCGCATCACCCGATGTGGTCATAGGTATGACTGAAACTCTTAAAGTTATAAATACATTGAATGAGCATGTAGACTAAGTAAAGATGAATCACAGGTATTGTACTATAAATGGCGTACCCGCCAGAGTACTCTTCGATTCCGGAGATACTCATTCAATTATATCTGTGTCATTTGGAAAGAAGACAAAATTACCCATCAGAACATTAGACTACAAATTACTTGTACGGTCACCGATGGGGTTAGAAGTGGAATTAGAAAAAGGTTATGGACCATATCCAGTTCTCATTGGGGAACAGATTTTAAATGCAAATTGATACGACTTGAGATGGCAGACTTCGATGTCATCTTAGGAATGGATTGGTTAGCTCGGCATTCCGCAAATCTATTATGCGCCGAGAAAAAGCTAACATTCAAAGACAAAGAAGGGGAAAAATTCAGTTTCTCGGGAACCAAACTTCCCCGGAGACGCAAGCTCATACTTTCAGCAGTAAAGGCTAAGAAGTGCCTTGAGAAGGGAGCAGTCGGGTACCTAGTATCAGTGGTCGACCTAACCAAGGAAGCACCATGAATGGAAGACATTGACGTCGTGCAGGATTACCCTGACGTATTTTCGGAGGAACTACCCGGATTACCACCCGACCGTGCCACAGAGTTTGTAATAGACCTGATACCTGGAGCCGCACCAGTATCAAAGGCACCTTATAGAATGGCTCCTACTGAACTGAAGGAATTAAAAGTGCAATTACAAGAACTACTGGACAAGGGTTATATTCGACCCAGTATATCTCCATGGGGGGCACCGGAGTTGTTCGTAAAGAAGAAGGATGGTAGCGTTCGATTATGTATCGACTATCGGGAGTTGAACAAACTGACAATCAAGAATCGATATCCACTACCTCGGATCGATGACTTGTTCGATCAGTTACAAGGAGCAAGAGTATTTTCTAAAATCGATCTTCGATCAGGCTACCACCAGCTGAAGATTAAGGAAGGGGATATTCCGAGGACAGCATTCAGGACCAGATATGGACATTATGAATTTTTGGTGATGTCTTTCGGATTAACTAATGCCCTGACAACGTTCATGGAACTTATGAACCGAGTTTTCCACGATATGCTGGATACGTCGGTTCTAGTATTTATTGATGACATAATGGTATACTCCAAGGACAAGGAAACCCATATCAAGAACCTAAACGCAGTCCTACAACGGTTAAGGAAAGAGAAGCTATATGCCAAATTTTCAAAGTGCGAGTTTTGGCTAAGTGAAATCGCATTCCTAGGCCATGTGGTATCCGCCGAAGGAATCAAAGTGGACCCCAGCAAAATCGAGGCTATTGTAAAGTGGGAAGCACCAAAAAGCGTTTCAGAAATTAGAAGTTTTCTGGGTCTAGTTGGTTATTATCGGAGATTCGTAGAAGACTATTCTCGGATTGCCGTACCTCTCACCAGTTTGACCAAGAAAGGTGAAAAGTTTGTGTAGACGGATAAATGTGAGAAGAGCTTCCAGACATTGAAGGCCAGATTGATATCCGCCCCGATTTTGACTATTCTCGTTCCAGGACAGACATTTACTTTATACACTGATGCATCGGGATTGGGATTAGGATGTGTGCTTATGCAAGGAGAGCAACTGATTGCTTATGCTTTAAGACAGTTAAAGGTACATGAAAAAAATTATCCCACTCATGATTTGGAGTTAGCGGCAGTAGTACATGCTGTCAAGATATGGAGACATTACCTATACAGAGAGATATTTCAGATTAAGTCGAACCATAAAAGTCTTACTTATTTATTTAATCAGAAGGAGTTGAATATGAGATAAAGAAGATGGCTGGAACTATTGAAAGACTATGATTGTGATATCCAGTATCATCCGGGAATAGCGAACGTAGTAGCGGATGCATTAAGCAGAAAAACAGTGATTAAATCTCAAGGAGAAGTTAGCACGACTACAGCAATGTGTACCAACGGAATAGTATTCAATCACGGCAACGAGCAGTATGTGATAGATATGATGGATGAATCAGCCAACCAAGGGTTTATTCATCGGTTTTCGAATATGTTCGCGGCGACAAAGACCCGCAAGACTGTTACAGCCATTAGCAGAACCAGCATGGAAATGGGACTACATCACTATGGACTTCGTCACGGGATTACCACTGACTCCTCGGGTAGTTGATGCAGTTTAGGTGATTGTAGACCGTCTGACTAAGACAGCTCGCTTCATACCGATACGACCTTAGTATACACTGGAAAGGTTAGCAAAGCTGTATGTGGATAATATTGTTCGGTTACACAGTGTACCAGAGAGCATTGTATCCGATAGAGATCCCTGATTTACTTCCAAGTTTTGGGATGGATTGCAAAAGGCTATGGGTACAACATTGAAGTTCAGTACCGCATTCCACCCAAAAACAGATGGAGAGTCAGAGCATACAATCCAGATTCTAGAAGATAATCTACGCGCATGTGTAATTGATTTCAAAGGATCATGGGATGAAAAGTTACCACTGATCGAATTCTCTTATAACAATAGCTATCAGGCTACTATACAGATGTCACCATATGAAGCACTGTATGGCAGAAAGTGTCGAACTCCGTTGTTTTGGAATGAAGTTGGAGAACGTAGTATTGTTGGGCCAGAATTTGTTGAAGAGACTTGTCGAGTGGTAGACATTATCAAGGAAAGGGTAAAAATAGCTCAGAACCGTCAGAAGCAATATGCAGATACTCGATGGAGAGATCTTGAGTTCGCTGTAGGTGATAAAGTATTCTTGAAGGTATCGCCTATGCGTGGATTGAAACGGTTCGAACAGAAAGGGAAACTCAGTCCAAGATATGTCGGGTCATATGAGATTCTAGCTAAGCGTGGAAAAGTAGCTTATCAGTTAGCACTACCACCATCTATGTCAAGTGTGCATGACGTATTTCATATTTCCCTATTGAAGAAGTATGTCAAGGATCCAACGCATGTTTTGACAATAGATTTACCGGATTTGACTGATGATTTGACATTTGAAGTAACACCAATAGAAATCACCAGCTGAAAGATTAATGACTACGCAACCGAGATATCTATTATGTTAAGGTCACATGGAAAAGTAGAGACATGGAAGAAATTACTTGGGAGGAAGAGAATGCTATGCGAAAGCAATACCCTCACTTATTTGATTTAGAAGGTACATACAATTTCGGAGATGAAATTTTTATAAGTAGGGGGGAGTTGTAAGACCTGTATCAAACTAACCCGGTCTTACCACCTTGAACCAGGCTTACCCATCATGGACGAGACGAATGGACCAAGGGCGTGAAGGAGATCGTGATCCTAGGTATCAAATCGACCCAAAAACACTTAATTTAAAGGGAGGGTCGCATACCCAGCAAGGGAGGGTCGGACCCCCCAAGACAAAAAGTCAGACCCCCTGTTTTACAGAGGGGGTCGGACACCTTAGGAAACCAGGGGTCGACGGGATCATCGACCCCCAGTTGCTGCCAGAAACTGAAATTAGGAAAGTTTCCAAATTTCGATTGGATACCTTCCAAATCTCAATGGGACTTAGTTTAGGAGTTTCCACCCAATAAATAGGACGTCCCTAAGCCTCTTTCACTCCTTTTACAACCCTAATTGAATTGAGAGAAAGAGAAGAGAAGGAAGAGAAGAATAAGAGAAGCAAGAAAGAGAAGAAAAAGTAAAAAGGAGAAGAGTTGCAGAGAAGGAGTATTCTTCTCAGGTATGGATACTAATTCCATGAATTTCTACAGACCTTAGGTTAGATAAGGATGAGAGTGTGATCTCAGAGAAACCCAAACCATCAACCCATGGTTAGGTTTCCATGGAAAACCATGGGAGAATACATAAAAGCTATATAGGTGGATGATTCATGGTTCTAGACCATGGAATATATGTTGAATGGACTGTAGGAGCAAGCCATAGGACCCCAAACACGAAGAATGGACTAAAAGGAGGAAAATTGACCAAAACCCACAGGGGGTCGCACAGAGGGTCGATGACCATCCGACCCTATGTGACCCTGAGTATCGACCCCCAGGGTTCTGGAAGTCCAGATTAGGGGGGGTCGTACCAGGGGTCGGTCATAACTCAGACCCTACCTCCGACCCCCAGTTAACAGAATGGTTTTAAAAATTCGAATAAATTCTAATTAAATTTTATCGACTTTGTTAGGTCTTCTAGCAATATAATAGCAATATAAAGGTGATTCTAAAGCTTGGAAGAGTATCTATTAGCAACCTAAGGTGAAGGAACAAGACCTAAACTAATTAGTTAATAATAAACTACTTTTATTTACTTGAGTCCAATGGCATGCTTGATTCTATGCGAATATGCTTGTAATGTGCATTCAACATGTCATACAATATTCTTGCTATTTTTGCTCATGCATATTTAATTTTGTTTATTTATAACATGGTGATGGTGATTGATGCTAGGAATAGGCATGTGGGTGTTTGTGTGTGGTTAGTGTGCTTGATGCGAGTAGGGCATCAGGGGAGGTGTTATGCGGTGTTTGATCCGGACACTTTAGCTCTATCACTATCTCAAGTCTTGTACATTAGCATCATCGTATCGCCATTACCTTAGCAGAACTATTGCGACGTAGGGCATTAAGGAGGGTCTCGGTCCTTGAGTCCTATACTCTACCGAGGGGCCTTAGCTCTATCTCTACGGGTGCTCTGAGGGATGCTGGGGTGAGGCCTTGGATACATTGGTTGACATTAGGATTGGTTAGTAGCGAGCCTCGTTTGTAGCCCTAGCCATCAGGGCTTAATTTATTGGTATGGAGTTGTGCATCGATAAACGTAACCTTCGTTGTACAATGTTCATTATGGGTGCTGTGGGCAACGGTGAGAGTCATCGAAAGTATCCACACTCTCGTGCATAGAGGTGCGGTGGCCACCTGTTGTAAGACCCATGTCAATCTAACCCGGTCTTACCACCTTGAACCAGGTTTACCCATCATGGTTGAGTCAAATGGATCAAGGGCGTGAAGAAGATCGAGATCCCAGGTATCAAATCGACCCAAAAACACTTAATTTGAAGGGAGGGTCGCATACCCAGCTAAGCAGGGTCGGACCTCCCAAAGCAGAAAGTCAGACCCTCAATTTTAAAGGGAGGGTCAGACATCTTGAACCCTAGGGTCGACGGGAACATCAACCCTCCCATCGACCCTCGGTTACCGTAAGATATAGAAATTAGAAAATTTCCTAATTTTCGATTGGGATTCCTTCCTAATCTCAATGGGACTTATTTAGGATGTTCCTACTCTATTTAAAGGACGTTCCTAAGCCTCTTTCACTCCTTTTCACAACCCTAATCAAATTGAGAGAAAGAGAAGAGAAGGAAAAGAGGAAGAACAGAAACAAGGAAGAAATTTAGCTAAAAGAGAAGAGTTGCAGAGAAGGAGTATTCTTCTCAGGTATGGATACTAATTCCATGAGTTTCTATAGACCTTAGGTTAGATATTGATGAGAGTGTGATCTCGGAGAAACCCAAACATCAACCCATGGTTAGGTTTTCATGGGAAACCATGGGGGATTACATGAAAGCTATCTAGGTGGATTATACATGGTTTCAGACCATGGAATGAATGTAGAATGGAATGTAGGAGCAAGCCATAGGATCCCAAGCACGAAGAATGGACTAAAAGAGGGAACTGGACCAAAGTGCACCGAAGGTCGCACCGAGGGTCGATGACCATCCGACCCTAGGTGATACTGACCATCGACCCTCAGTGTTTGGGAAGTTCAGAGTTTGGGGAGGGTCGCACCCAGGGTCGATCATGACTCCGACCCTACCTCCGACCCTCAGTTGATAGAATGATTTTTAAATTGAGAATTAATTCTAATTAAATTCTATCAACTTTGTTTGGTCTTCTAGCAATACAATAACAATATAAAGGTGATTATAAAGCTTGGAAAAGTATCTATTAGCAAGCTAAGGTGAGAAAACAGAACTCTAAACTAATTGCTTAATAATAAACTGTTTTTTATTTCTTGAATCCAATGCCATGCTTGATTCTATGCGAATATGTTTGTAATGTGCATACAACATGTCATCTAATATTTCTATTATTGTTCATGCATATTTATTTTATTGTTTATAACATGATGATGATGATGATGATAGGAATAGCCATGTGATTGTATGTGTGTGGTTGGTGTATTTGATGCGAGCGAGTATCAGGGGAGGTGTGATGAGGATGTCAATAAACGTTAACCTTTGGCGGGTCTCAGCACTTTAGCTCTATCTCTGACTCAAGTCTTGTGTATTAGCATCGTCGTATCGCCATTACTTTAGCAGAACTATTATGTCGTAGGACATCAGGGGAGGTGGTCTCGGTCCTTGTAGTCTCTGACTCTACCGGGGGGCCTTAGCTCTATCTCTATGGAAATTCTGAGGGATGCTAGGGTGAGGCCTTGGATACACTATTTGGCATTAGGATTGGTTAGTTGCGAGCCCAGTTTATAAGCCCTCGCTAACAGGGGCTTACGTGTTGGTATGGTATTATATAGCAATAAACGTTAACCTTTGTTGTATAATGTCATGATTAGGGTGGATGGGGACGACGATAAACGTTAACCTTCGGGCGGACTTCGACACCCTGTGTATAGAGGCGGGGTCAATAAACGTTAACCTTTGACCACCCAACTTTTCTATTGCGCATTGTAAACTATAAATCAGACCAAAGATATGAATTGATTGCATGCATATGTATTGTTGCATTGTTTTGTCTACTCACTGAGCCGTGATGTGTGCTCACCCCTCGACGTCGAATATTTTTAGTTGATGATGCAGGTTATACCGTTGAAGATTATGTAGCTGCTCCAGCGTACGGGAACATAGCGGCGATGGAAGTTGAAGCTGAAGTGGATACACATGACTCCTCTTGCGAGTGCAACTCATGTGTATTCGATTAGATTTTTTTAGGTTTCTTTATTTGAATTTAATAAAGACATGTATTTGATAATTATTTATGTCCCAGTTGATACAGAATAATTTGTTATTTAATATTTATATCATAGTAGATTCTTAATTCATTTTACTATAAGATTTCTGCTATTGTGTAGTTACTCTGATTATGATTATGGATGTATGGGAGTTTAGATAACTCGGGGGGGGCCCCCGTGGGGCTGGGGGGTGACCATTGGTTTGCTAGCGGTTTATCACACCATTCATTAGGGGAATGGGGTGTGAATTTGAATCAAAAGACTTTCCTACCACTTACCACATTAGATAACTTGATTAAATTGATGAATAGCCTTTAAACCAATGTAAACAAGTCCTAGGGTCTATATATGGGTCCCAATGTAGGTTAGGAACCAAAGGGATAGCATTCCCAACGTTAGACTAGGCTTATAGGCCAAACTAGCTAACCAGTAGATTGAAACGGATGGTTAATCATCCCGTTGGTCATCTGGTTTAACACATTGTTATAACTGTGGAGTTCCAGAAGGTTTTTTTTGAGGTTTCCGGGTGAACGTTCATTTGGTTCATGGTACTAGTCAGTGCTACCGGTAGAGGTCTACTAGTTATGTGAGACCGGTTTGTGAGATTGACTGGTTACGTGACACCGGTTAGGGGTTGACCGATTTAGGTCCACTAGAGGAACATTCATCCAGTACGTTCTACTGGTTAGTGGTTGATCGGTTCGTGTGGTCAGTTTCGTCCCAGAATGTCAAGCATGAACCAACGAAGGTCTTCTTCTTTGGGGAATATCTTTCCCACTTGGTTTCCTCCATTCTTTGTGGGGGAAAACATTCACCCATCATTTTTACACACAAAGGGGGTTTAGACCCCATTAATGTCTCCTTTCATGGAGGGGATGATAACTTAGGTTTTCTAGGTCAAGTTTGATCTCCATTAAAGGAGGTTTGATTTCCACCTTATGATATCCATCTTAGTTGGTGGAAAACTCATCCCCACCATTAATGTAACTAAAAGGAACTATCAAAGCTTCATTTAGTTCCATTAATGGAGTGGCGAAAACAAACCTAAGTTTTCTATGTTGTTAATGGTGCTCAACGACCATGGTTACTAGCTTTGAACAACCAGGAAGAAGGAGGAAGTTGGTGAACTTACCTCCAATGGATGAGGCTAGGGCTTGGAAATTCAAGTTCCAAGATTCTCTTCTTTTTCTCCTCTTCTTCCCACTCTCTCACTCTCCCAAGCCTCTAATGGAAGGAAAGGAGGAATGAAACCTCCTTTTATAGAATCCCATGGAGAGAGAAAATCCCAAATGTGTGTTCAACTAGTTGCTGTCAACTAGTTTCATTGTACAATCTACTGGTTGAGCCAATTCATGGTCTTAGGCCTGGTTTGATGGGCCCAAGCCATTGGAAACACTTCCTAGGTCTATTGAGCCTTGTTACTTATACTCATCCAATATTAATCACTCAAGGGTTTAACCCAACATCAAAGTAAGGGTCAAGATATCCGGGTGCCAAGGATTGGCATAGTGAGATCCAGTCCAAAGGATCTGAATCCTTGTAAATTTTGGGTGAGGGTCTTACAAAACCGACTTCTTCTCATCAAAAACTGACCACAAAGAGCCAAATAACCAGCTTATTAAAAATGATGATAACCAGATTTTTCCATGCATTTGTACTAACTTTAACGTGAATTTTGAGTAAGATAGAGCCCGAATTTGGGTGTCTATTCTAGAACAAGACATGCCCCTTTCAATGACCTTTGCAACGCATCAATAATTTCTCAATTCCAAATTATATGTAAAAAGTAATGGCCTTCAGACTGAGCAGGGGCATCCTGTCCATCCACGATGGGTTAACCCAAAACGAATTTGGTTCAACCATGGGAGATCGTCTTCATCCTTGGCTGCACATCTCCATTAATGGATTTCTAAAGGTCTGAAATCTACTATAGTACTAACTAGATCATGCATGCATGATTCTAAGGTTCATTTAAAATTATGTAACAATCTAAACCATTCCTTAACATAGCAAAGATAAAACCATAATATGATTCTCTTTCTCTTTAAATATTCTGCCATTAAAGTGTATATGCAGTTCTGCGACCTCAATGAACTTCACTAAAACATGCATATATTATCATCAACAGAAGGTTTGGTAGATGGATACCGCCAATCTAAGTGTTAACACCCCAAAGTACGTTTAAAATACTCTTCCAAACTGAAATTCCAGATTTAGAAATCTTTTTCAAATTTCTACAACTTTCTTGAGCTTTAAATCATCATTGCAAAATAGATTTCAAGCCTCCCAATCTCAGTCCGAGGTCAAAACATGTTCTAAACAAAACCCATAACAATTAACATTCAAGCATTCATACACTCAAGAGGTAGATCAGATTTTCACAAACACCATTAATAAGCTATCAATACTCCAAAATTGATTTTAGCAAAAGAAATATTCTAATTTCTGTCCAACATATGTATTTTTTTCCTATTTTTAATTGACTAAATAAATCTTAATTTTCTAATGTTAATAAAGTCCCTACTCTTACACCAATGCATGTGAGTTTAGCCCATACCTCTAGAGAATCCACAAAAAGTGAAAGGTCATTTAGACTCTTCAAATATTCTTTTGCATGAATATGCATATATACTCATTTTTTTTGACAAACTTGGTACCTTTTAATTTAGGGACCCAAAATACCCTTTCATTTTTTTGACAAACTTGGCCACTAACTATCATCTTCCAATGATTGTTCTCCTTAGTGGATGACTCATCAAGCCACTAACACACTTCACCCGTGCTTATTCTCTTTATAGATAAATTCCACCAATAGTGGACTGCCACATCATTATGGGTCCCACACATAAAATACTTATACAAAATAAAGCCTCTCTATTTATCTCCTTTGAGATTTGAACTCTAGGCCTACGGTTATGCATACATAATGATTCTAAAAGTAACCATTAGTCTAGCATGTGCATGTAATATTACACATTAAATCATTTATGTCCTACCCATTCATTTCAAGTAAGCTTGCTCATAAATAAAATAATTATATAATTACCATACTTGTCCTCATAGCTTTACAACCATCCTAATCCTAAACCCATAATTTGTAAGCTTAAGAATATCAATAAAAAACAGTTTATAAAAATTAATTTAACTTTATAGGCATGATAAAAAAAATAACCAAAATACCCCTCTTACTCCCTTGATCTTCCTTCACCTGTCAAAACAAGGCAAAAGTGAGTAACTTGACAACCTGGTTGAGCCGGGGTGTTATAGGCTAGATGCAAGTTAATATGATGTATAATGAAGCATGAAATTATAAAGTGAATTGGTGTGACATGCCTACGATGCAGCATCAGAACAAATTCAGTTCCAGTGGCTACGATCAATCCCTATCGCATCTGACGTGATTGAGAAGATCCGACGTCCCTGATAAAATCCCTCTTTTGATTACATCAAATGGATTTTATAGAAGATTCTCTATCTAACCAATGGGAACTCGACAACAGATCAACTCAAGCGGCGCTCAGGTGTAGCGCGGATTCATGGTAAGGTTTAGAAAGATTCCTTTTTAAATAATATAGTTGGTCTACACTGTTTTAATCATAACTTGATCATCCAATGTTCAAATCACACGATTCAACTTGCACTCTTCTCTATTTTGAATGCTCTACACTCTTAGAAAATTAGAGATTGAAAAACAGTGAAGGGGCTTAGGTTTTTGGTGGAAAAAATCCCTCTTAAAAGGTTTTGGTAGGTTTTATGATGTTAAATCGTTATACCATTCTTTAAGGAGGTTGTTAAGGGTTTATTAAAGCATCTTGCAACCTTGAGAATGGTTGTGAGCCATTAATGGAGATAATGAAAGCTTAAAGAAGAAGCTCTTCTTGTTTTGGTCGAAATATCGTGTTAGGATTTCGATTTGATCTTTTACTGAGGTTTACTCCCTATCAATTACCTTTCATGGATTGTGTGAGGTGTCATTAAGTCCATTGAAGACTTTGAAGAAAAGTTGGCCATTAACTGTAGTTGTGAGAGCTTGGGAAAGCTTTAGAGAAGCTTAAATGAAGGGTTCCGTTGTGCATTTCTTGCATTGATGAAAAGAGGGAAGTGGAATGGAAAGAGAAATTAGGGTTTGGTGCTAAAATCATTTATTAAAGATCTTGAAGAGTTGTTGGCCATTAAAGAGAATTGTGTAAACTCTATAAGCTTTAATGGAGACCTTATGAGCTTGAGTGTGTGGAAGAAAATTCCAGTGAGTAGTGTGGAGTGTCAGAGACATCTCTAGATTTTTAAAAGTGATGGTTGTAAGCATTTTTGTATGTTGTATGTTTAATAGCTTCCATTTATATGTATGCTAGTTAGGTGATTATGTTGAAGTCCTAACTAGTGGGGGAAAAATGTAAGGCAATTATAAGCTTAAAAATTATTACTATGAGCTTCCCATGGGTGTAGAGTAAGCTTGAATTGTGTGCAGTGAGTGTTAGAAAATGGTACCAGATACTTGAACTGTAGTCACATTTGTGCCCTCCTTGTTATATGCTGGGTAAATTGGGTGTATGTACTCCTTGCTGTGGGTACAACTAAAAGAAGCATATTCAGTATATACGAAGCCTATTGGTCATTACGCCGTTGACTACTCATCACACACTGTGGTGGTGAATCACGTATATCTGTGTTGTAAATACTATGTGGATTGTGCATATTTTGTATATTTTGAAGTACATAGAATGACGTGCAGAATGGGTGTGCACAACATGGTAGACCTGGCCACTCTATGGTAGCGAGGTCGTAGTACATACGACTGAGTGTGTGGTTGCGTTTCAATGATTTCGTGGTTGTGGTCAGTGAGTGAAATGTCAGTTAAGGACTGCATCTATCTTCACGGAATTATTTGAGAAGAATTTTTGAAGACACTGATTCACCCCCTCCTCATTGTCAACCTGTGATCAACAGATCCAAACAGTCACCTTGAGTGATGGCGCCACCAGCTATGTTTGCATAGCCTTAAGGAGGAAAGAAAAGAGCAAGGTGTAGCCCATGTAGTAAAAGCAGAAGTTGTTGTAGAAGCTGCCAAGATCTTGGTTTTGGACTCTCTTCAATTGGAATTAACGGGTAGTGAATGGTGTGGGTGAGTGTGTTTGTGTTTGAACTTTTAATTTTGAATATTGTTGATTTTGGATTGGTTTTGTTGATTTGGAAGAGGAGTAGACGGATGAGAAAGAGAGTGAAAATGATGAAAGGGGAGAGAGAAAGAACAGAGTTTGTAGAGTTAGAAAAAGAAAAGAAGAGAGAGATGATGATGGAGTACCTCCACATCTAAGAAAAGCACACATGGTGGATTTGTGAAAAGGGCACTGGCTTCTTGATCTAAGAGAATTAAAAAGGTGAGGGACCGAACTGCTTACAAGAGTGACACGATCACCCTCCCAACGCAAATTGAAACACATATATCTTCTCCTTTGACATTGAGAGAGAGAGAGAGAGATTATGGTCTACAAATATATAATTATAAGGGTTATGACTTGTGAATAATAATACGGGGAAGAGAGGGAAAGAAGGGTTTCAAGCAGCACCACTTATGGCTGAAATTGACATTTGGGTCTTCGAAAAATAACGCATTAAATTAAGTTTAGCCCACCTGAGTCCCTGACTCATGTTCCAACTTCCATGTTCTCCACTTCTTCTATTAAGTTTTAAGAGGGATAAGAACAACCAGGACTATGATCCCTTTTCTCTGTCTTAATTGCATCTACTCTTAGTCTCACAAGTGTTTGAATGTGGCTTCCAATCAAATTGAATCGTGCATGTCTTCGATCTTCTTCCCGTGCTTCCAACAATAATGCTTTTTTAATCTCCATAGATCATCATAGCTCTCAAAAGATCAACCTTAGATTCATTCGTCAGAGGAAGTTCTTGGATTCCTTAAGCAACTCTTACCGCCAATGGAGAGGTTTGTCACTGCCGGAATGGAACAAATCAGGGACAGGGTAGAACAAGGGAAGAGCTTGGAATGGGTTGTGAGAAATTTGTAGTACCATTATGAGAACATATCAGAACAAATAAAATGTGAATTAAATTACATTAGTTTACCCTTCTTTATGACTTAAGTCTTGAACAATACTTGCAGAGTGCAAAACATGTATTGCTCGAGGGCAAAACTTATAGGCTACAAAATATTTTGTAATTGTTTGGTCATAAAAGAGTTTGATTTTCCCTTAAAAAAGAAGTTGTAATAGGATTTTGATTTTCACTTACCAAAAAAAAAAAAAAAATTGATTTTCCCTTAAAAAACGGTAAATGGTAATAGGATTATTGAAATCCAAATTTTAAAAATAATGAAAGACTCATGAAACCAAAGGGGGGAGCGTTTCCTTCAAAATTGAAGCAGAGCATCACATAAATAGGAAACAGAAAAAGAAAAAGAACAAAATACAAGAACAGAGATTAGATTGTCTATGAGTGTTTTTCTCTGACCTTCACCAAAGGCCAAATCAGTTAGAGGGAAAATTATGAACATGAAAAGGAAGTTTATAATTTCAAACTTCTAATGGAGTTTCAGGGATCCGGAGTTTGATCGTGGGAAGGAAGTTTCAGGATCCTATGTTTGATTTTGAGGTGTAATTTAAAATTTATTTTCCGGTCACATAACCGATAAAAGAGGAAGGAACAGGAAATTGAAGAAAAAAATAAAATAAAAGAAAGAAAGATAGAAAGCTAACTAACTGAAGAATGACCAGTGAGAGTGTAAGAGAAGAATTCGTCCGTCAGGAAGGAACAAGCAAAGATAGAGATATACAGATGGGCAACAGACTAACGTCAATTATGGATTATCCAAATTGGATTTGGCAACACTCCAGCGGATTCAAGAACAGCTGGACTGTAAAAATGTGTAACTATTATTATTATTATTATTATTATTATTTTTTTTTTTTTTAGAACTATGAAAGCACAAATGATTAACAGCAGAATCTGACGGTTACGGAAAAAATAAATTAATAACAGAATTGCTGTGACAGTTGGAAGCATTACAGTATTCAAATCGTCTCCTGCGGTGCTGTCGCCTATAAAGGGCCGGATTTCAGTCGGCCCGCCTCCCCGTGTATTGGCAGGCGGTCAGACTGATCCCCATGCCCTTGGATCAGCCACAAAAGCCTCCTGCCACAAGAGATGATTTGGATCCAGCATTACATACATAGGCTATAAATATATATTGCTGTGACAGTTCCCTATGGTGGCAATTCTGAAGAGACATTGATATGCTATTCTGTTCTTCTACCACCATCAGCTAATTCTTCATGGCCAGAGGCATCAGGTTACGTATTTTGGTCAAGATAAAATAGGTGGTGGTGGTTGTAAGACCCGTGTCAATCTAAGCCGGTCTTACTACCTTGAACCAGGGTTACCCATTATGGTCGAGTCAAATGGACCAAGGGCGTGAAGGAGATCGAGATCCCAGGTATTAAATCGACCCAAAAACACTTAAAATAGGGGAAGAGTCGCATACCAAGCTAAGCAGGGTCGGACATCCCAAAATAGAAAGTCAGACCCTCAGTTTTGAAGGGAGGGTCGGACAACTTATACCCCTAGGGTCGACGGGATCATCGACCCTCCCATCGACCCTCGGTTACCGCAGAATATAGAAATTTGGAAATTTCCTAATTTTCGATTGGGATTCTTTCCTAATCTCAAAGGGACTTATTTTAGGATGTTCCTAGTCTATTTAAAGGACGTCCCTAAGCCACTTTCACTCCTTTCACAACCCTAATCGAATTGAGAGAAAGAGAGGAGAAGGAAAGAGGAAGAAAAAAGGGAAGGAAGAGAAATTAAGCCAAAAGAGGGGATTTGCAGAGAAAGATTATCTTCTCAGGTATGGATACTAATTCCATGAGTTTCTACAGACCTTAGGTTAGTAATTGTTGAGAGTGTGATCTCGGAGAAACCCAAACCATCAATCTATGGTTAGGTTTTCGTGGAAAACCATAGGAAAGCGCATGAAATCTATCTAGGTGGGTTATACATGGTTTCAGACCATGGAATGAATGTAGAATGGAATGTAGGAGCAAGCCATAGGATCCCAAACACGAAGAATGGATTAAAAGAGGGAATTGGACCAAAGTGCACCAAGGGTCGCACCCAGGGTCGATGACCATCCGACCCTAGGTATTCCTGACCATCGACCCTCAGCATTCGGGAAGTCCAGAAAGAGGGAAGGGTCGATAGACCCATCGACTCTAGCATCGACCCTACCTCCGACCCTCAGTTAACAGCATGGTTTTTAATTCCAAATAAATTTTAATTAAATTCTATCAACTTTGTTAGGTCTTCTAGCAATATAATAGCATTGAAAAGGTGATTCTAAAGCTTGGAAAAATATCTATTAGCAAGCTAAGGTGAGGAACCTTAACTCCAAACTAAATTAGTTAATGATAAACTGTTTTCTATTTCTTGAGTCCTATGCTATGCTTGATTCTATACGAATATGTTTGTAATGTGCATACAGAATGCCATCCAATATTTCTATTACTTGTTCAAGCATATTTACTTTATTGTTTATAACATGATGATGATGATGATGATAGGAATAGGCATGTGCTTGTATGTGTGTGGTTGATGTGCTTGATGCGAGCGAGTATCAGGGGAGGTGTGATGAGAACGTCAATAAACGTTAACCTTTGGCGGATCTCAGCACTTTAGCTCTATCTCTAACTCAAGTCTTGTGCATTAGCATCGTCGTATCGCCATTACTTTAGTAGAACTATTATGTCGTAGAGTATCAAGGGAGGTGGTCTCGGTCCTTGTAGTCTCTGACTCTACCAGGGGGCCTTAGCTCTATCTCTATGGACATTCTGAAGGATGCTGGGGTGAGGCCTTGGATACACTTTTTGGCATTAGGATTGGTTAGTTGCGAGCCCAGTTTGCAGCCCTTGCCAATAGGGGCTTACGTGTTGGTATGGCACTATATAGTAATAAACGTAACCATTGTTATATAATGTTCATGATTGGGTGCATGTGAGTTGACGATAAACGTGATCTTCGGGTAACGTCACACACTCGTGTATAGAGGCGGAGTCAATAAACGCGACCTTTGGCAACCTAAACTTTTCTATTGCATACTGCAAACTTTAAAATTGGACCAAAGATATAAATTGATTTTTTGCATGGATATGTATTGTTGCATTGTTTTGGCTACTCACTGAGCCGTGATGTGTGCTCACCCCTCGACGTCGAATATTTTTAGTTGATGATGCAGGTTATACGGTTGAAGATTTTATAAATGCTTCTGCGTACGGGATGGTAGCGGCGATGGAACCTGAAGCTGAAGTGGATACACACAACTCCTCTTGCAAGTGTAACTCGTGTGTATTTGATTAGATATTTTATAGGTGTCCTTATTTGGATTTATTAAGACATGTATTTGGTATTTAAATATTTATGTCTCAGTTAAAACAGAATAATTTGTTATTTAAATATCACATAGATTCTCAGTTCATCTTATTATAAGATTTCTGCTATTGTGTATTTACTCTGATTATGATTACGGATGTGTATAAGTTGGATAACGCGGGGATAGCCTATTTGAGATCCTGGTTGAACCATTGGTTATTTAACGGTTCATCACACCATTCTGGTTAGACCAAAATTGGGGTGTGACAGTGGTAGCGGAACGTCAGAGCATATCTTGTACGGCGGTAACAGCTTTCTAGTATGCGATATGTAAAGTTGAGGAAGAGAAAGATTACAATTTGGGTAGTTGGTTCTTTTTGTATTGTAAGTGTTGCGGTTGGAAATCGCCCGTCGGTCCGCGCTCTGAGCTACCTACAATCACAGAGATTAGACAAGGGAGTTGGGCGCCTAAGTTCCAGGTACACTCCGATGCCTAAGTCAGATTCCCAATGTAAATAGTCAAGAGATAGCAGAAAGCTATCTCCAGTTTAAAAAGTGTGGGACGATGAGAGAGTTTGAGCGTGCGAGAATGATGAATGAGAGAGAGACTGTGAAATAGTAACTTGTAACTTAGATTACCTTGAGGGATTGTCCTCTACTTATAGATTGGAAAGAAGCATGGAGGTACCAGGACTTAGGGGAGTAAACTGCCCATAGGATTGCCATGTGTCGCTCTGAGGGACACCCGTGTGGTAGACTCCGAGTAAGAGTAAGAGACCTTAGCCAAGGAAGCTAGGTTGGTCAGCTCTGGGACTGACACATGTCAACGTATGAGTAATCACGGACCGCAATAGTCGGCGTCATATCAGACTGGGAGAAGGACTCCTCGGAGGTAGCATAATCGCATTAGGACTCTGACTACTGACTGGGAAATGTAGCCGGGTAGGACTATGACACCGAGCGCTATCATAGATGATGATAACTAGACGGCATAGGATGAGTGCGACATGCCGGGCGCATGAGAGGCCGGGCGTAAGATACCGAATGTGTAAGACCCGCATGCCACGAACCCGGTCTAACCTTACATTTCGTGTTGTGACCCGTCTACATATCATGGTCGAGCCAAGTGGACCAAGTGTGTGAAGAAAAACCAAGACCCAATATGAAAATTTACTCAAAAACAATCAAAATGAGGGCAGGATCGCATGCCTAAACAGGCAGGTCTGACCCCCCCATCGACCCCCACCATGGACCCATGACCAGGGGTCGCAGGGGTCTCGAATTTTCTGACCCCCCATTGACCCCCCATCGACCCCCGGTAATCGGTAAAAACAGCATGAACCGAAAATTAGGATACTTTCCTAATTTCAATTGGAACATTTCCTAAACTCAATGGGACTTATTTTGGAAGGTTTTACTCTATAAATAGGACATTCCTAAGCCTCTTTCACTCCTTTTACAACCCTAATTGGATTGAGAGAAAGAGAAGAGAAGGAAGAGAAGGAGAAGAGAAGGAAAGTGGAGAAGAAGACCAAAGAGAAGGGATTCAGAGGAAGAAGCATACTTCTCAGGTATGGATACTATTTCCATGAATTTTAAAGACCTTAGTGTAGATAATGAAGAGAGTATGATCTAAGAGAAACCCAAATCATCCATCCATGGTTAGGTTTCAATGGAAACCATGGAGGAGATCATTGAAACCATATAGGTGAATAAAGAATAGTTCAACACCATAGAACATGTATGGAATGGACTATAGAAGGAAGCCATAGGTCCCAAACAAGAAAGAATGAACGAAATTTGATATTCTCGACTCAAAACAGGGGGGTCGCACCTAGGGTCGATGGAACATCCGACCCTAGCATCGACCCCCAGCATTCATGAAACCTAGGGAAGGGGTAGTCGCACCTAGGGTCGATGGAACATCCGACCCTAGCATCAACCCCCAGTATTCGGAAAGTCCAGAATAGGGGTGGTCGCACCCAGGGTCGATGGAACCTTCGACCCTGGCATCGACCCTACTATAGGGGGTCGCAGTATACTGCTACCCTAGCATCGACCCGTCCTGCTACCCCCAGTTAACAGCAAGTTAGAAAAATTGGAATAAAATCTAACTAAATTATATCGACTTTCTTAGGTCTTCTAGCAATATAATATCAATATAAAGGTGATTCTTAAAGCTTCAAAGAGGATCTACTAGCAAGCTAAGGTGAGGAAACAAGACCTAAACTAATTGGTTAATAACAAACTATTTTTATTTCTTGAGTCCAATGCTATGCTTGATTCTATGCGAACATGCTTGTAATGTACATTCAACATGTCATCCAATATTTCTATTTATTGTTCATGCATATTTACTTTATTGTTTATAACATGATAATGACCATGATGATAGGAATAGGCATGTGAATGTATGTGTGTGGTTGGTATGCTTGATGCGAGCGAGTATTAGGGGGAGTGTCATAGGTCGGGCCTCAGCACTCTAGCTCTATCTCTAACTCAAGTCTTGTGCATTAGCATCATCGTATCGCCATTACTTTAGCAGAACTATTACGTCGTAGAGTATCAGGGGAGGTGGTCTCGGTCCTTGTAGTCTCTGACTCTACCGGGGGGCCTTAGCTCTATCTCTAGGGGCATTCTGAGGGATGCTGGGGTGAGGCCTTGGATACACTGTTTGGCATTAGGATTGGTTAGTTGCGAGCCCAGTTTGCAACCCCTCGCCAGTAGGGGCTTACGTGTTGGTATGACACTGTACAACAATAAACGTTAACCTTTGTTGTACAATGTTCATGGTAGGGTGGATGGGGATGACAATAAACGTTAACCTTTGGGCGGGCTTCCACACCCTGTGTATAGAGAAGGGGTCAATAAACGTTAACCTTTGACCTCCAACCCTTTCTATAGCACATTGCAAACTATAAACCAGACCAAAGATATGAATTGAATGTATGCATATGTATTGTTGCATTTTTTTGTTTTCTCACTGAGCTCAAGTTGGAGAGCTGACCCTCGTGCACACAATTCTTTTAGTTTCTAATGTTGCAGGTATTACGATTGAAGATTATGTCGACATGTCAACATATGAACATGTGACGGCTATGATGAGCAAGCAAAGGAGGACGAACATGGTTCGTTAAGCGAGCGTTTCAGCGGTGGATACGTTTAGTGTCACACCCCAATTCTGCACTATTTGGAATGGTGTGATGAACCGCTAACAAATCAACGGTTCAACCAGGATCTCGAGTAGGCTATATCCATGTTATCTGAACTCCAGACATCTATATAAATAATCAGAGTAAATATATAATAGCGGAAGTCTTATAGTAAAACGAACTGAGAATCTACTGTGATATTAATAATTAAATAGAAAATTATTCTGTATCAACTGTGACATAAGTAAATATCAAATACAAGTCTTTAATAAATCAAAACAAAGAAAACTAGAAAATATCTAATCGAATACACATGAGTTGCACTCGCAAGAGGAGTCATGCGTATCTACTTCAGCTTCAACCTCCATTGCTGCAACGTTCCCGTATACTGGAGCATTTACATAGTCTTCAACTGTGAAACCTACATGATCAACTAAAATAATCGACGTCGAGAGGGTGAGCACACATCATGGCTCAGTGAGTAAACAAAACAATGCAACATTACATATGCATGCAATCAATTCATATCTTTGGTCTGGTTTAAAGTTTCCAATATGCAATAGAAAGGTTTAGGTAGTCAAAGGTCGCGTTTATTGACCCCGCCTCTATACAAAAGTATGTGACGCCGCCCGAAGGTAACGTTTATCGTCGACTCACAAGCACCCAATCATGAACATTATATAACAAAGGTTAACGTTTATTGCTATATAGTGCCATACCAACACGTAAGCCCCTGTTGGTGAGGGCTGCAAACTGGGCTCGCAACTAACCAATCCTAATGCCAAACAGTGTATCCAAGGCCTCACCCCAGCATCCCTCAGAATATCCATAAAAATAGAGCTAAGGCCCCCCGATAGAGTCAGAGACTACAAGGGCCGAGACCACCTCCCCTGATACTCTACGACATAATAAGTCTGCTAAAGTAATGGCGATACGACGATGCTAATGCACAAGACTTGAGTTAGAGATAGAGCTAAAGTGTTGAGACCCGCCAAAGGTTAACGTTTATTGACGTTCTCATCACACCACCCCTGATACTCGCTCGCATCAAGTACACTAACCACACACATACAATCACATGCCTATTCTATCATCATCATCATCATCATGTTATAAACAATAAAATAAATATGCATGAACAAATAATAGAAATATTGGATGACATGTTGTATGCACATTACAAACATCTTCGCATAGAATCAAGCATGGCATTGGACTCAAGAAAATAGAAAATAGTTTATTATTAACCAATTAGTTTAGAGTTCTGTTTCCTCACCTTAGCTTGGTAATAGATACTTTTCCAAGCTTTAAAATTTATATTGTTATTGTATTGCTAGAAGACCTAACAAAGTCGATAGAATTTAATTAGAATTAATTCTGAATTTAAAAACCATTCTGTTAACTGAGGGTCGGAGGTAGGGTCGGAGTCATGATCGACCCTAGGTGCGACCCTCCCCAAACTCTGAACTTCCCGAACACTGAGGGTCAATAGTTAGGATCACCTAAGGTCGGATGGTCATCGACCCTCGGTGTACTTTGGCCGATTTCCCTCTTTTAGTCCATTCTTCATGATTGGGATCCTATGGATTGCTCCTATATTCCATTCTACATTCATTCCATGGTCTGAAACCATGAATCATCGACCTAAAATAGTTTTCATACATTCTCCTATGGTTTCCCATGAAAACCTAACCATGGGTTGATGGTTTGGGTTTCTCCGAGATCACACTCTCATCAATATCTAACCTAAGGTCTGTAGAAACTCATGGAATTAGTATCCATACCTGAGAAGAATACTCCTTCTCTGCAAGTCTTCTCTTTTTGGCTAAATTCTCTTCCTTGCTTCTCTTCTTCCTCTTTTCCTTCTCTTCTCTTTCTCTCAATTCAATTAGGGTTGTGAAAGGAGTGACAGAGGCTTAGGGATGTCCTTTAAGTAGAGTAGGAACATCCTAAAATAAGTCCCTTTGAGATTAGGAAAGAATCCAAATAAAAAATTAAGAAATTTCCTAATTTCAATTTCGGAGGCAACTGAGGGTCGATGATCCCGTCGACCCTAGGTTTCTAATGAGTCCAACCCTCCCTTCAAAACTGAGGGTCTGACTTTTTGTTTTGGGGGGTCTGACCCTACTTGGCTTGGTATGCGACCCTCCCCTAAAATTAAGTGTTTTTGGGTTGATTTGATACCTGGGATCTCGATCTCCTTCACGCCCTTGGTCCATTTGCCTCGACCATGATAGGTAAACCTGGTTCAAGGTGGTAAGACCGGGTTAGATTGACACGGGTCTTACAACTCCCCTCTACTTATAAAAATTTCTTCCTCGAAATTATACGTACCTTCTAAATCAAATAAGTGAGGGTATTGCTTTCGCATAGCATTTTCTTCTTCCCATGTAACTTCTTCCATGTCTCTACTTTTCCATGTGACCTTAACATAATAGATATCTCGGTTGCGTAGACGTTGAACCTTTTGGCTGGTGATTTCTGTTGGTGTTACTTCGAATGTCAAATCATTAGTCAAATCCGGTAAATCTACTGTCAACACGTGTGTTGGATCCTTGACATACTTCTTCAATAGGGAAATGTGAAATACGTCATGCACACTCGACATAGATGGTGGTAGTGTTAACTGATAAGCCACCTTACCACACTTAGCTAGAATTTCATACGGCCCGACATATCTTGGACTTAGCTTCCTTTTCTGTCCAAACCTTTTCAATCCTCGCATAGGCGATACTTTCAAGAATACTTTATCACCCACGGCGAACTCCAGATCTCAGCGTCGAGTATCTGCATATTGCTTCTGACGGTTCTGAGCTGTTCTTACTCTTTCCTTGATAATGTCGACCACTCGGCAAGTCTCTTCAACAAATTCCGGCCCAACAATACTACGTTCTCCAACTTCATTCCAAAACAAAGGAGTTCGACACTTCCTGCCATACAGTGCTTCATAAGGTGACATCTGTATAGTAGCCTGATAGCTATTGTTATAAGCGAACTCGATCAATGGTAACTTTTCCTTCTCTTCTTCTCTTCCTTCTCTTCTCTTTCTCTCAATCCAATTAGGGTTGTAAAAGGATTGAAAGCGGCTTAGGGACGTCCTATTTATAGGGCAAACCTCCCAAAATAAGTCTCATTGAGTTTAGGAAAGGTTCCAATCGAAATTAGGAAGGTTTCCTAATTTTCGGTTCGTGCTGTTTTTCCCGAATACCGAGGGTCGATGGGAGGGTCGGACAACTCATAGACCCTGCGACCCATGGTTGAGGGTCGAGGGTGAGGGTCGATGGGAGGGTCGGACCTGCCTGTTATAAAACCTACGACCCTACCCTCATTTTGACTGTTTTTGGGTAAATTTTGATATTGGGTCTTGGGTTTCTTCACACACTTGGTCCACTTGGCTCGACCATGATATGTAGAGGGGTCCCGACACAAAATATAAGGTTAGGCCGGGTTCGTGGTGTGCGGGTCTTACAACTCCACCACCCTTAAAAGAAATTTCGTCCTCAAAATTTGAAAGTACAGATCTTACAACTCCCCCATCCTTAAAATAAATTTTGTCCTCAAAATTTGAATTTACTTTGGAGTCAATAGGTGGGAATTCTATTTCCGCATTGCATCTTCTTCCTCCTATCCAATCTTCTCCACGTATTGTCTTTGACAGGTTACCTTCATATAATAATTATCCCTACTTTGGAAACATTGTACCTTCCAACTAGTGAACTAGGTTGGTACCACTTCAATAGTTAAATCTTCTATCTAATCCAGTGATTCCGTGTTCAATACTTTTGATATGGATCTCCAATGTACTTCTTCAATAGAGACACACGAAATACATCATGCACACTAGACATGGATAGCGGTAACGCTAACTGATATACAACTTTTCTATGTCTCCCAAAGTTTATAAAATCCGACACATATATAGAATACAATTTTCCCTTCTCATTGAATTGTTTTAAACCATGCATAAGTGATATCTCCAAAAGCACTTTGTCGCTTATGGTGAACTCAAGGTCTTGGTGTCCCTCCTGACAATCCTGAGCTATCCTAGCCCTTTTTCTTTGATCTTGTCTGCCACTCGACAGTTTTCTGCCATTGACTTAGGTCTTAAAACTCTTTATTCACTAACTTCATTCCAAAACAAAGGAATTTGACATTTCTACTGTACCATGCTTGATAGGTAACATTTACATGGTAACTTAATAGCAACTTCAATTTACGGTAACTTCTCAACTCAAGTTCCTTGAAATCAATTTCATAAACTTGGGGCATATCTCTTAGGATTTGTATAGTCCGCCCCGATTGTCCGTCGGTTTAAGGTAAAATGCGGTACTAAACTTCAACTTTGTTACCATTGTTTCCTATAGATCCTTTCAAAACTTCAAGATAAAGCATGAGTTTTTGGCCGACACTAAGCTCTCATGCATACCATTCAATCTGACAATACTATCCATATATAGCTTAGTTAGCCGCTCCAAAGCATACCGAGGTCGTATAGCAATGGAATGAGCTATCTTTATAAGGCGATCAACAATCACCCATACTGCGTCAACCGATCTAGGAGTCAGTGGCAAATCAGTGACATAATTCATTGTAATGCACTTCCACTTTCAGACTGGCTCTGATAGTTTTTATTATAGTAAGCCATGTTGGTTTTTGTCTTTCAGCCTTTACTCGCTGATAATTCAGACACTGGAATACGCACTAAGCCACATTTGTTATCTCTTCAGGTCATGATACATATTGGTACTCCAGGATATCCTGAATATGGAGTACAATGGGCTCTTATCCTTATCCTCTTCGTGATATCCGAGTCTTTACCTTCATGTATTCAGAGTCTGCCTCTGTATCTGAGTACCATATCCGCATCCAAAGTAAGTCAGGGTTAGGTTTTTCTTTCTCTAAATCTCCTAACATTATTCTTATATACAGATTTAACAAAATTACTACTTTTATTTCATCCACCAATTCAGAGATGATTTTTAATGACATAAACGCAACCGAACTATTGTTTCATAATTCATCCATAAGTTCTTGCTCGATTATATGTTACTCTTTTCCAAATCTGAATCTCTTGCTGCAGAACATAAGGCAACATTTATACTCGGTCCTTCTTCAGACCTCATAATCCCTTTTTGCTTAAGGCTTAGCTATTACATTAGCCTTGCTCAGTGACCTTGAATATCACGGTCTTAATCCTTCAATATTCAAACCATTTTTCTATCCTCATGTTCAACTCTTTCTGATGAAGAGATAAATAGGATTCTTAACCTAAAATTATTCTCCGTTTAGATAATGTCTCCAAGTCTTGATTGCATAATTCATCACCGGTAACTCCAAGTCATGAGTAGGGTAACGCTTCTCATGCTCCTTTAGTTTTCTTGAAACGTATGCAATAGCTTATTTACCTTGCATCAACCCACATCCTTGATCCAATCCGAAAGCTCCGATGGATAGGGTAAAAGGTTCCCTTGGTACCAAAATGATCAAGATGGGAGTTGATATCAACCTTACCTTAGAATCTGGAAACATTCTTCACACTTGTAGGTTCAAATAAATTCCTCTCCCTTCCTAGTTAGCTTGGTAAGAGGTTTTGCGATCTTAGGGTGGTCCTCCAAGCATCGTCTGTAATAATCAGCTAAAACCAAGAAACTTCTTATCTTTGCAATATTCCATACAATTGCTTCTATCTGAATAGGGTCCACTTTAATCCCTTTATATGATGCTATGTGATCTAAGAAGATCATTTTGTTTTATCATGTCTCATGTTTCTTGGACTTGACATGAAGCTTTTCACTTCTCAGCTGTTGTGAAGCTGTTCTAAGATCCGTTGTATGAGTTGCTTCATTCTTGGAATAAACCAAATATCATCTATGAAAACTATGACCGACGTGTCCAACATGTCATGAAACACCCAGTTCGTCAGCTCCATAAAAGATGTAAGGGCATTGGTTAATCCAAACATCATAATCGAGAACTCATAATGTCCAATCCCGATTCTAAAAGCTATCTTCGAGATATTTCTGTCCAAAATTCTTCAGCTGATGCTATCTTGATCGAAGATCAATCTAAGAAAATACCTTTGCTTCTTGCAACTATTTAAACAAGTCATCGATCTGAGGTAGTAGATATCGATTCTTGATCTTGAACTTGTTTAGTTCGCGGTAGTCTATGCATAATTTGACACTACCATCCTTCTTCTTCATGAATTGCATTGGTGTTCCCTGTGATGCAATACTTAGCCGATTAGAACCCTTGTCTAATAACTTTTGTAGTTGCGTCTCAATCCCTTTAACTCCATAGAAGCTACTCTACAGGTGCCTTTGACACGAGTATCGTCCTTGGTAACAAGTCGATGACGAACTCGGTCGCACGATCAGGTGATAACCCGGTAAGTCTCTTGGAAACACATCAGGGAATTTATGCATCACATCAATATCTGTCATTTGTGGTGCTTCTTTGGTAACGTATACCACAGATACCATATATCCAACTCATTTCTCTTCAAAGCATCTCTTCGCCTTTAGCATAGAGCGGATCAGCTTTCACTTCCTAGGCAACATACTCCCAATGATACTAAATCATATGTCGTTTTTATTCTTGAATGATAACCTCTTCTATGCACATAATCACTTGTAGAGTGTTGAGACAACCAGTCTATTTCCAGGATGACGTCAAAGTCTACCATCTCAAGTCGACTCAGGTTGCATCCAAATTCTGTTCATCCATAAGATTTGGACATTGTTCGTAACACTCATCCCATACAACATCTAGTCCAAAGGGCTTGAACTAGCAAAATCTGGTATAAGGTCTTAAGAGCTTGTCTAGTTCCTTTATCTCTTATGATTTTCAAAGACTATTGCTAACAATCTCATATCTTGAAAATTTCATTAGCTTATATTTCCTTTATCACTTCTGTTCTATCCTGATCTCTCTTTCATATACCTCGAAAAATATCTTGTGATTGTTACCTCATATCCCAAGTCTTTCTATAAGCATTAGGGTATATGCTTATAAATTCATTAATTCATCTAAACTCTTTTGGTCTTTTCTTAATCAATCACTCAACATTGGGCATAACTCAATTATCATTGTATTAAATCGAGTACTACTTATGCCATGACTTTATCCTTGTATCCACTCTTAAATTTACATTTAGGAATCTTCTACCTTGTCAAAATTCGTACCAATATAGCCATCCTTAACTCTACTTGAGTGCTATCTATTTCTTTACTGGCTACTCTGAATAGTTCCCACATTTTCTCATGCACACTATTATAGACATGATTCATATCCATCCATTTAGCAATCTAAAAACAAATCCTCTATTACTTCATCTGAGGTTCATTGGCTATGACATTTAATCTGAATTTAATCATCTTTCTTCCAATAATTCCATTATCACTAAACATTTTTATCATCAAAGGTCAGGGAGTGTATGAATCAAAATGTTCATCCAAAAGTGATTCACTTCCTTTCATCGATTTAGCATAATGACAAACACTTGCTTTATCTGGTGAACCTAGGTTTAAAGAATCAGGAATAAATCTGTAGTAATCCAACATCAAAAGATCGATAAGTTACACGGTGGTCCAAATACATGCAATAGAGGTTTTACAATTCTTAACCTCATGGTTAAAGGTTCTATCGAATATATAATGCCATTTGTCGAGGCACTACAGGAGTAAATCTGGAGAAAAATTTTGTACATCTGTAAATCAAGTATAAATCAGTAGATGTATGCTCAACATGATTAAACATTTAACTGTTCATTCAGTTCATATCTCTGTTCATGTTGTTGATCATGAGAGTGGTTTAGATTGGTATAATCAGGACTAAGACTAAAGAAACAATATCTATAACTCCAATTGACAGGTTAAATCAAGAATGTATCATGTCAAGGTACGACAATTAAAATCAAGTATGTGCATCCTCTATAATCATAAGAGTAAGTCAATAATGCACCGCATCCTATATAAACATATCTACTTACATGGCCATTATCTTCTTATCTTTGTTTGGATTTGGCCCGAGATCTTTTCCTTTATCTCTACAGGGGTTTTGGCATTACTAGCCATTTTCCTTTTTCCTCTGTCTTACATCGAGTTTCACATCTTGTGAGTACCAACTCGGTATTCCAATTTTCTACTGTACAGATGCTTCCTTCTTGCCACTGTACTATATCCTTGTATACTTGGATAACTACCCAACTTATAGATAATACCCTAAATTGTTTGTTTATTAGGATAATTTTTTGGTCTTCTCTTTCTGTGTGAGTGTATATATATGGTTCCACATTTTATATGTACATTATCGTCTTGTTTAATTTCTGTCTCAACCAACACAAGTGCTTATGGTTTGTTTGTATTAAAGCCTTTAATTTATTCTAACTCAGTTCATGGACCCCAGTGGTAGTATTCAGGTTTAATGGGTAAGGCCTACGAGAGCTCTGATACCAAGTTGTCACACCCCAATTCTGCACTATTCAGAATGGTGTGATGAACCATCAATAAACCAACGGTTCAATCGGGATCTCAAAATAGGTTATCCCACATATGATAAACCAAAACACATTCCACATTAATCAGAGGTAATAAAGTAAATAGCGGAAGTCTTACAGATAATGACTGAGGTCTAATCATGATAAATAATTAATATTCCATTTATTTCCATGTAACCAAACCATAATATAATACATATTACAATATCCAAATACGAAAACTAAACACTAAACATATCCACCATTGAAACGCTAGCTTAACGAACCATGTTTGTCCTCCACAGCTTGCTCATCATAGCCACCACATGTTCATATGTTGGCGTGTCAACATAATCTTCAATCATAGTACCTGCAACATCAGAAACTAAAAAGAATTGCACGCGCGAGGGTCAGCTCTCCAACTTGAGCTCAGTGAGTAAACAAAACAATGCAAAAATACATATGCATGCAGTCAATTCATATCTTTGGTCTGGTTTATAGTTTGCAAGGTGCTATAGAAAGGATAGGTGGCCGCCGCACCTCTATACACGAGTGTGTGGAAACTCCCAATGAAAATGGCACTGTCGCCCCACATGCATCCGCCTGGACAATATCCACCCCATGAAAATGGCATGGCTGTACCGGTTGCCCATACCAACACGTAAGCCCCTGTTGGCGAGGGCTTGCAAACTGGGTTCGCAACTAACCAACCCTAATGTCAAATAATGTATCCAAGGCCTCACCCCAGCATCCCTCAATACATCCATAGAGATAGAGCTAGGGCCGGTGACTAGGCTGAACCACAATGCCACGTCCCCCCCCCTTGATGCCCTATGACATATTAGTTCCGCTAAGGTAATGGCGATACGACGATGTTAGTGGACAAGACTTGAGTAGAGATAGAGCTAGAGTCTAGTGACCAGGCTGAACCACAATGCCATGTCCTCCCCCTGATGCTCCACTCGCATCAAGCACACTAACACTTGTTTAGTGGACATGACTTGAATAGACCATGGCACAATATACCCCGATGAGAACGGCATCAAAGTACCAGTTGATACCATCCCTACCCGCACCATGTACACCAGCCAAACACAAACATTCACATGCCTATTCCTGCCATCATCAACATCATCATGTTATAATCAATAAATTTAAATATGCATGAACAGTAATAATAGAAATATTGGATGACATGTTGAATGCACATAACAATCATACATGCATAAAATCATTCATGGAATCGGACTCAAGAAATAAAAACAATTTATTATTAACCAATTAGTTTAGGTCTTGTTCCCTCACCTTAGCTTGTTAATAGATCCTCTTCCAAGCTTTAGAATCACCTTTATAATGTTATTATATTTCTAGAAGACTTAACAAAGTCGATAAAATTTAATTAGAATTAATTCTGAATTTAAAAACCATACTGTTAACTGAGGGTCGGAGGTAGGGTCGGAGTCATGATCGACCCTGGGTGCGACCCTCCCCCTAATCTGAACTTCCCGAACACTGAGGGTCGATGCTAGGGTCGGATCTGCCATCGACCCTAGGTGCGACCCTCCATGGTTTGAGTCAAAAATATCAAATTTCGTTCTCTCTTTCATGGTTGGATCCTATGGCTTACTTCCACAATCCATTCTATACATGTTCTATGGTTTAGAACTATACTTTATTCACCTACATGGTTTTAATGTTCTCCTCCATGGTTTCCATTGAAACGAAACCATGGATGGATGATTTGGGTTTCTTCTAATTCATACCCTTTTCATAAACCATTCTAAAGTTTTAAATAAATCATGGGGAATGTATTCATACCTTAGATTTGCTGAGACTTAGAGTTCCTCTGAATTTCCTCTTCTTCCATAGCCTTTTCTTCAAGTTTTCCTTCTTTTCTTCTCTTCCTTCTCTTCTCTTTCTCTCAATCCAATTAGGGTTGTAAAAGGATTGAAAGCGGCTTAGGGACGTCCTATTTATAGGGAAAAACCTCCCAAAATAAGTCCCATTGAGTTTAGGAAAGGTTCCAATCGAAATTAGGAAGGTTTCCTAATTTTCGGTTCATGCTGTTTTTCTCGAATACCGAGGGTCGATGGGAGGGTCGGACAACTCATAGACCCTGCGACCCATGGTTGAGGGTCGATGGGAGGGTCGGACCTGCCTGTTAAAACTTGTGACCCTACCCTCATTTTGACTGTTTTTGGGTAAATTTTCATATTGGGTCTTGGGTTTCTTCACACACTTGGTCCACTTGGCTCGACCATGATATGTAGACGGGTCCCGACACAAAATATAAGGTTAGGCCGGGTTCGTGGCTTGTGGGTCTTACAAGTTCCATAAAAGTTGCTGGTACATTTGTTAATCCAAAAGACATGACCAAGAACTCATAATGTCCATATCTGGTCCTGAAAGCTGTCTTCGGAATGTCACCCTCTTTAATCTTCAACTGATGATAGCCTGATCGAAGATCAATCTTAGAAAATACCTTTGCTCCTTGCAACTGATCGAACAAGTCATCGATCCGAGGTAGTGGATATCGATTCTTGATTGTCAGTTTATTCAACTCCCGATAGTCGATGCATAATCGAACGCTACCGTCCTTCTTCACGAATAACACCGGTACTCCCCATGGTGATATACTGGGTCGAATATAACCCTTGTCTACCAGTTCCTGTAGTTGCACTTTCAGTTCCTTCAGTTCAATAGAAGCCATTCTGTAAGGTGCTTTTGGTACTGGTACGGCTCTAGGTACAAGGTCTATCACAAACTCTATGGCTCGGTCAGGTGGTAATCCTGGTAGTTCCTCTAAAAATACGTCGGGATAGTCCTGCACGACTTCAATATCTTCCATTTGGGGTGCTTCCTTGGTTAGGTCGACCACTGACACTAGATACCCGAGTGCCCCCTTCTCAAGGCACTTCTTAGCCTTTAGTGCTGAAAGTATGAGCTTGCATTTACGGGGAAGTTTGGTTCCCGAAAAACTAAATTCTGCTCCTTCTTTGTCTTTAAATGTTAGCTTCTTTTCAGCGCATAATAGGTTTACAGAATGCCGAGCTAACCATTCCATTCCCAAGATGACGTCAAAGTCTGCCATCTCAAGTTGTATCAAGGTTGCATCTAAGGTTTTCTCGCCAATGAGAACTGGACATGGTCCATAACCTTTCTCTAATTCCACTTCTAACCCCATCGGTGACCGTACAAGTAATTTATAGTCTAATGTTTTGATGGGTAAGTTTATCTTCTTTCTGAATGACACAGATATAAAGGAATGAGTAGCTCCTGAATCAAAGAGTACTCTGGCGGGTACGTCATTTATAGGTACGATACCTGTGATTTATTTTACTTAGTCTATATGCTCATACAATGTAATTACAACTTTAAAAGGTTTCAGTCATACTTGTGACCACATCGGGTGATGCGGCAGCATCCTCGGATGTAACAGCATATACCCGTCCCTGATGTAACTGCTTCTTGGGCTTAGGGCACTCCCTTGCCATATGTCCCGTTTGGTTGCAGTTAAAACACTTTGGGCCTTCAGAATTTGGCTTTGGCTGATGTTGAACTACTGGAGTAGTCCTGGGTACAGCAGTAAAGCCCTGAGCACGGAAGGGTTTAAATGTCTTGTTGTTCCCTCCGTTGTAAGTATTTCCAGCTGGCCTTTTGATACCCCGGTTCTGTGTAAAATAACTCTCCTTCTGGCTCGATTCAATAACCCGAGCTATTTGGACAGCTTCATTATAAATCTTCTTTTCTAAGCCCAGAACGTGCTCTCTGATGCTTCCTCTCAGTCCCGTGACGAACCTACGGGTTTTGGTGTCTTCTTCTTGCATACTAAGTGGTGCGAAGAAAAACAGCTCTTCATAACGCTATTGATATGCATCCACTGACATCTATTCCTGATATAGACTCAGGAACTCCTTCTCCATAGAATCTCTAAAGCTTCGTGGAAAATATTTCTCAAAGAAAACTTCTTTATAAACAGCCCAAGTTAGTTGGGCGTCCTTGGTCAGTAAGTAAGCCCTGGCTGATTTCCACCAATGATGTGTGTCACCCTTTAGCATGAAGGTGGCACATAATACTTTTTCTTCCTCTGTAATAGTCATCATGAGGAAATTTCTCTCCATCTCGTCTATCCAGTGTGCTGGCCATAATGGATCAGACGGTTTACCGTTAAATTCCCTGGGCTTCATCTTCAAAAACCTCTCAACCAGTCGAGAGTGATCCCTCTGATTTTGGGGGTATGCCCCAAACATGGGTGGTGGATACTGATAATTGACCTGAGCTGCTTCCAGACCAGGTACTAGAATTTATGCAGCAGGTTGTTGAGGTGTTTGAGGTGTTGGGTGGTTACCCACCGGTGCTGCAGTGGCTTGTCCCTATCTGCATGGGTGTAGCATGAGCAGCCTGAAACATGATTCCCATTGCAACCTGCATTTGAGCCTGTACGTGTTGCATCTGTTGCAGCTACTGAGCTAGGTTCATAACTACGGTTGCTAGTTCCGGTGGTGGAGGTGGCAAATTTATAGGATTTGCCTGATCTGGATTTCCTGAGACATGTACATTCTCCAGGCTAGTTTCCTCCACAGGTGGTGGTGGTGGAACGGCATTTCGACTCTGTCTGGTTACTCTTCTTCCAGACATATTTTTCTTTTGAGATGGGTGGTGCCTGAAAATCATCCAAAATAAGTGAGAAATCATTAATATTCCATGTAGGCACGTTAACCGATGTAAACTTTCAAATTTCAATTCATTTTATACAAAAAAAATACTGTCTTTTCTATGCAGGGTCGATGGTGAGGGTCGATGGTATGTCCGACCCTTAGTATCCGACCCTGGGAATAACCTATTCTTCCCGAGAGCTGAGGGTCGATGTGAGGGTCGATGGGTGTCCGACCCTCAGTTCCGACCCTTAGTTTTCTGTCAGATTTGCGAGAGCCGAGGGTCGATCCGAGGGTCTATGGTTCTGGTCGAATTGTCCGACCCTCAGACCAAAAATCAGATTTTTAAGATCTAATTTTGAGTCATTTCTTATTATTTCCGTCCCGTTTTGACTCATCTCTCCCCTCTGAGTTGCTACAGTGCCACTCCACTGTTTTTGGTCGGTTTGAGTCCGGGTTTCGACGTCCACGTCATCCATACAGGTATGTTCTCCCATTTTCACCTGTTTCTAGGTTTTCTTTTCTAGGTTTTTTCTCATTTAACTGGTATTCTTCAAATTAAACTTTTTCCAACCATAAAAATTAGTTTTTTTATTGGGGGCTTTTGTTATCGGTGTCTCAAGGAACGAAAGCCCTCAAAAATTTTGAGTTTCCTCGGTTGGTTATCGAGAAACTTGAATTTTTGCTCGTTTGCCCTAATTTGTCAGAATTTTTTGATTTCTTGAAATTTCTTCAAATTGGTCTTCGTTAGTTCCAATTTCCTACTGTGTGAGTGTCGTAAGCTATGTTGGAACCTTCCTAAGTCCTCCTGCCCGCGTGTACGGGTGAAAAGTGAGGCTTTTGGCCAATTTACGTCGTTAAAATGTTAAATTTCGGATTTTTATCCTATTAACTCCTTGCCTCCCTTTTTCTTTCTTATCTGCAGATACCATGGCTCGTACCAAGATACCTAGAGTTCGTGATCCGCTTCGCTTCTGCTCCAATGAAGCCGAGGCACAATATGCCGACTATGCTCGTAAGAAAGTGGAGGGTGGTCGTATGGTGAACTTGGCTGAGCTAGCCTTGTTCAACGTAGAGAGAGCATTTGGTGATATGGGGTGGCTCCCTGTCATCACTTACGACGCGTGCACATGTCCAGATTTGGTGCGTCAGTTCTATTGTAATCTCCAGGTGGTGGGGAATTACAATGACGTTGAGCGTGGTCAAGAGTTGTGCATCACCAGCTATGTTAAAGGGGTGCACATTTCATTTGACTATCGGTAACTGGCCGATCTGCTGGTCATTCCTTATGATGGCCCCATGGTGTACTGTGCGCCTAGAGAGCCCCAGTTTGTTTCCATGGAGATGAGGGCAGAGATCGACAATCAGCTGCTACGACCTGATCGCTGGCAGATGAGAGCCTGTTACATGCATCCAGCTCCACGGGTCTTCTGCAAGATTATCCAGCATAATCTAATTCCATAGAGTGGGCACTATGAGAGGGTTTCTCAGCTGACCCAGTTTCTAATATATAGTATTTGCACCAGACAGCCAGTCTGCCTTCCTTACATCATCATGCGGACCATGATTAGTGCTACATTGTCCGGTCATAGGGGTAATCTACCCTATGGACGCATGATTACTGTTCTTCTGACCCGCCTGGGGGTTGACTTGGTGGATGAGAAGATTCAGGAGAAGACCTTCTCGTCACCTCTAGATTGGGAGGCTATCTGCAAGATGGGCATGCGGGATGCCAAAGTCAGTGATGAGGAGAGCAACGAGATGGTACGCCCTCACACTCGCATTGATATGGCTGATGCTGAGGCCGCTGCTACCGCTGCTTGAGCTCATGTGGATCCTGTCGATGATGACGACCGTATGTATATAGATGTCGACTCGATACCACCGCCTTCACCTATGCAAGCGGCTGGAGTTGGTACTTCTTCTGCGGTGGATCCTGTACCTGAGACTGGTCCTTCTCATGCGGCTGGTCCTTCACGCCCACCTTCTGATATGATGGAGATGCTGCAGGAGATCAGGGAGGCTCAGCGCAGATCTGATCTGAGGATGGAGGAGTTGCTAGACGTTCAGCGTGTGAGAGTGGATGAGCTGCTAGCCGCCCAGCGCATATCAGACACGCGGATGGGAGAGCTCGTAGAGGTTCAGCGTGCGACTGATAGGAGGGTAGCCGATCTTACGACTAGTCTATAGACGACCTAGACTCAGATAGCCTGCCGAGGACTACGACAGATACCATGAGGCCCCGCCTCCTCCTTCACCTCCAGCTTCTTGATTGTACTTTATTTTCCTTGTACTACAGAGTAACTGTCCGGGTTGTGGACTGTACTCTGCTTTAGTTATGTATAAACGTTTGTTTCTCTCTCATTGAATGTAAAATTGTTTCCCCATTAATAGATGTATTATTCTCTTTTTAAATTTGGCCTCAATCATCACTTGTGCTTATAATGTGTTAATATTACTGTTTTTACTTTTATCCTATCTTAGTTCACAATTATCTCGAATGTATGTTAGTTAAGTGGACAAGGCCTAAGATGCTCTGATACCAAGTTGTCACACCCCAATTCCGTACTATTCAGAATGGTGTGATGAACTGCTAACGAACTAACGGTTCAACCAGGATCTCGAGTAGGCTATATTCGTGTTATCTGAACTCCATACATCCACATAAATAATCAGAGTAAATATATAATAGCGGAAGTCTTATAGTAAAATGAACTGAGAGTCTATTGTGATATTAATAATTAAATAGCAAATTATTCTGCATCAACTGAGACATAAGTAAATATCAAATACAAGTCTTTAATAAATCAAAATAAAGAAAATTAGAAAATATCTAATCGAATACACATGAGTTGCACTCGCAAGAGGAGTCATGTGTATCTACTTCAGCTTCAACCTCCATTAGTGCTACGTTCCCGTACACTGGAGCATTTACATAGTCTTCAACTGTGAAACCTGCATCATCAACTAAAATATTCGACGTCGAGGGGGTGAGCACACATCATGGCTCAGTGAGTAAACAAAACAATGCAACATTACATATGCATGCAATCAATTCATATCTTTGGTCTGGTTTAAAGTTTGCAATATGAAATAGAAAGGTTTAGGTAGTCAAAGGTCGCGTTTATTGACCCCGCCTCTATACACAAGTGTGTGACGCCGTCCGAAGGTAACGTTTATCGTCGACTCACAAGCACCCAATCATGAACATTAAATAACAAAGGTTAACGTTTATTGCTATATAGTGTCATACCAACACATAAGCCCCTGTTGGCAAGGGCTGCAAACTGGGCTCGCAACTAACCAATCCTAATGCCAAATAGTGTATCCAAGGCCTCACCCCAGCATCCCTCAGAATGTCCATAGAGATAGAGCTAAGGCCCCCCGGTAGAGTCAGAGACTACAAGGACCGAGACCACCTCCCCTGATACTCTATGGCATAATAGTTCTACTAAGGTAATGGCGATACGACGATGCTAATGCACAAGACTTGAGTTAGAGATAGAGCTAAAGTGCTGAGACCTGCCAAAGGTTAACGTTTATTGACGTTCTCATCACACCTCCCCTGATACTCGCTCGCATCAAGTACACTAACCACACACATACAATCACATGCCTATTCCTATCATCATCATCATCATCATCATGTTATAAACAATAAAATAAATATGCATGAACAAATAATAGAAATATTGGATGACATGTTGTATGCACATTACAAACATCTTCGCATAGAATCAAGCATGGCATTGGACTTAAGAAAATAGAAAATAATTTGTTATTAACCAATTAGTTTAGAGTTCTGTTTCCTCACCTTAGCTTACTAATAGATATTTTTCCAAGCTTTATAATCACCTTTATATTGTTATTGTATTGCTAGAAGACCTAACAAAGTCGATAGAATTTAATTACAATTAATTCTGAATTTAAAAACCATTCTGTTAACTGAGGGTCGGAGGTAGGGTCGGAGTCATGATCGACCCTGGGTGCGACCCTCCCCAAACTCTGAACTTCCCGAACACTAAGGGTCGATAGTTAGGATCACCTATGGTCGTATGGTCATCGACCCTCGGTGTGAGCCTCGGTGTACTTTGGTCGATTTCCCTCTTTTAGTCCATTCTTCGTGCTTTAGCTTTCATACATTCTCCTATGGTTTCCCATGGAAACCTAACTATGGGTTGATGGTTTGGGTTTCTCCGAGATCACACTCTCATCAATATCTAACCTAAGGTCTGTAGAAACTCATGGAATTAGTATCCATACTTGAGAAGAATACTCCTTCTCTGCAAGTTTTCTCTTTCGGCTAAATTCTCTTCCTTGCTTCTCTTCTTCCTCTTTTCCTTCTCTTCTCTTTCTCTCAATTCAATTAGGGTTGTGAAAGGAGTGAAAGAGGCTTAGGGACGTCCTTTAAGTAGAGTAGGAACATCCTAAAATAAGTCCCTTTGAGAGTAGGAATGAATCCAAATTGAAAATTAATAAATTTCCTAATTTTAGTTTTGGAGGCAACTGAGGGTCGATGATCCCATCGACCCTAGGTTTTTAATGAGTCTGACCCTCCCTTCAAAATTGAGGGTCTGACTTTCTGTTTTGGGGGGTCCGACCCTACTTAGCTGGGTATGCAACCCTCCCCTTAAATTAAGTGTTTTTGGGTCGATTTGATACCTGGGATCTTGATCTCCTTCACGCCCTTGGTCCATTTGGCTCGACCATGATAGGTAAACCTGGTTCAAGGTGGTAAGACCGGGTTAGATTGACACGGTTCTTACACTTAGTGTTTAGTTTCGTATTTGGATATTGTAATATGTATTAAATTATGTTTTGGTTACTCGGAAATAAATGGAATATTAATTATTTATCATGATTAAACCTCAGTTCATTATCTGTAAGACTTTCGCTATTTACCTTATTATCTCTGATTAATGTGGAGTGTGTTTTGGTTTATCATACGTGGGATAGCCTACTCGAGATCCTGGTTGAACCGTTGGTTTATTGACGATTCATCACACCATTCTGAATAGTACGGAATTAGGGTGTGACAACTTGGTATCAGAGCTCTCTCAGGCCTTCCCGTGAAATCTGAATACTTCCACTAGAGTCCATGAACTGAGTTAGGATAAATTAAAAGTTTTAATACAACTCACAATAAACACCTATGTTGGTTGAAATAGAACTTAAAGAAGACAATAATATACATATAAAAGGTAGAACCATTTATATACACTCAAACAGAAACAGAAGACCAAAATTTATCCTGATAAACAAATAATGTAGGGTACTATCCATAAGTTGGGTAGTTATCTACGTATACAAGGGATATAGTACTATAGCAAGAAGGAAGCATCTGTATAGCAGAAAATTGGAATACCGAGTTAGTACTCACTAGATGTGAAACTCGATGTAGGACAGAGGAAGAAAGAAAATGGCTAGTAATGCCAAAACCCCTGTAGAGATAAAGGAAAAGATCTTTGGCTAAATCCAATAGAGATAAGAGAATAATGGTCATACATTAAGAATAAGAGTAATTATACTCCTTGGGTGACATGGAGACTCAGGGTGAGATCCACCACAAGCTGATCCATTACCCGCTGAGCATTAAGAAGAGGTTGTAACTTGACCCCACCACTATTAGGGTCGAGAATGGATAATGAAAACTCATCTGACCAGATGCTAGATAATGATAATCAGATTAAAACGAATCAAAGGAGGTAAACAACCAGACCACTCCAGCCAACCACCTGGACTATTAAGTACCTTGGTTTTGGTTGTCATAAACTTGACCCAATAAAATACTAGAGCAACAACAGATGAGACCGACTAAGCAAGTTGCTATGTAAATCACTACCCAAGTAGCTGATGCTACATCAACACCTCCGGGTCAAACCAAGTACGGTACCAATTGGTAGCATCACTGTACCCAACACCTGTTAGCTATAACACAGTGCCTACCACACAGCAAGTCCCAGTAATGCACACCCCAGTGTAGAAGTTTGGTGCACAACAAGTAGTGTATCAAGGTGGTTAACCTTATCAGCCACCGATGTATGTGATAGTTGCATCATGACAGAATGATCCGACAAAGATTGAAGAATGTCTTCTGAAGATGATACCTCAGACATTTTCAGCAAATGATCAAATCTATTATGGCCATATATCTAGATAGGTTTATATAGGATGCGGTGCATTATTGATTTACTCTTATGATTATAGAGGATGCACATACCAGATTTTAATTTCTCGGGCCTTGACAGGATACCTTCTTGATTTAACCTGTCAATTGAAGTTATAGATATTGTTTCTTTAGTATTAGTCCTGATTATACCAATCTGAACCATTCTCATGATCGACAACATGAACAGAGATATGAACTGAATGAATAGTTAAATGTTTAATCGTGTTGTGCGTACATCTTCTGATTTATACCTGATTTATTGATGTACGAAATCTTTCTCCAGATTTATACCTGATTTACTGATGTATGAAAGCTTCTCCAGATTTACTCTTGTAGTGCCTTGACCAATGGCATTATGTACTCGATTGAACTTGTAACCATGAGGTTAAGAGCTGTAGAACCTCTATTTCCATGTATTTGGATCACCGTGGAACCTAACGACCTTTGGATGCCGGTTGGATTACCATAGATTTATTTCTGATTCTTAAAACCTAGGTTCACTAGATAACGCAAGTGTTCGTCGTCATACTAAATTCGAAAGAAGGAAAGGAATTATTTTTGGATAACCATTCTGACATCCATTGAAAATATGTTTAGTGATAATGGAATTATTGGAAGGAAGATGATTAAATTCATATTAGATTTTATAGCCAAGAGATGTCCGATGAAGTAATGGAGAATCTATTTTGAGATTTTTGAATGGGTGGATATGAATCATGTCTATAAAAGAGTGCATGCGACAAAAGTGAGAACTATCAAGGGTAGCCAATAAAGAAATAGATAGCACTCTAGTAGAATTAAAGATGGCTATATCAGTATAAAATTTTGACAAGGTAGAAGATTCCTAAAGGTAAATCTAAAAGTGGACACAAGGATAAAGTAAAAAAAATCACGGCATTAATAGTAATCGGTTTAATACAATGAAAATTGAGTTATGCCTAATGTCAAGTGATATGATTAAGTAAAGACCAAAAGAGTTTGGCTGAATTAATGAATTTATAAGCATATATCCTAATGCTTAGAAGTAGACTTGGGATATGAAGTAACAATCACAAGATATTTTTTGAGGTATCTGAAAGAGAGATCAGGGTAGAACAGCAAGGATAAAAGAAATATAAGCTAATGAGTGCAATATGAGATTTTGACGATAGTCTTTGGAAAATCATAAGAGATGAAGGAACTAGACAAGGCCTTAAGACCGTTACACTAGATTTCTCTAGTTTAAGCCCTTTTGGGACTAAATGTTGTTTTAGATGAGTGTTATGAACAATGATTGAATCATATTAATGGATGGATGAAATTTGGACGCAACCTAATTAGACTTGAGATGGCAGACTTTAACGTCATCTTGGGGATAGATTGGTTGCCTCAACACTTTACAAAGTTGTTATGTGCATAGAAGAGGTTATCATTCAAGAATATAGACGACATATAATTTAATATTATTGGAAGTATGTTGCCTAGGAAGTGAAAGCTGATCCTCTCTATGCTAAAGGCGAAGAGATGCTTTGAAGAGAAAAGAAGTTAGATATCTGGTATCTGTGGTATACACTACCGAAGAAGCACCACTGACGGAAGGTATTGATGTGATGCATAAATTCCTAATGTGTTCCAGGAGACTTACCTGGGTTACCATCTGATCATGTGACCGAGTTCGTCATCGACTTGTTACCAAGGATGATACTTGTGTCAAAGGCACCTATAGAGTAGCTCCTATGGAGTTGAAGGAACTGAGACTCAACTACAAGAGCTATTAGACAAGGGTTCTAATCAGCTAAGTATTGCATCACGGAGAGCGCCAACGCAACTCGTGAAGAAGAAGGATGGTAGTGTCAGATTATGTATAGACTACCGGGAACTAAACAAGCTCACGATCAAGAATCAATATCTACAACCTCAGATCAATGACTTGTTTAACTAGTTGCAAGGAGCAAAGGTATTTTCTAAGGTTGATCTTCGATCAAGATATCATCAGTTGAAGAATTTAGACAACGATATCTCGAAGATAGTTTTTAGAATCGAGATTGGCCAATTATGAGTTCTCAATTATGACGTTTGGATTAACCAATGCCCTTACATCTTTTATGGAGCTGATGAACTGGGTGTTTCATGACATGTTGGACACGTTGGTCATAATTTTCAATGATGATATTTTGATTTATTCCAAGAATGAAGCAACTTATACAACGGATCTTGGAGTAGCTCCACAACAGTTGAAAAGGGAAAAGCTTTATGCCAAGTCCAAGAAATATGAGATATGATTAAAGAAAATGATCTTCTTAGATTACGTAGCCTCATAAAAAGGGATTAAAGTGGACCCTATTAAGATTAGAGGTAATCATATGGTGAGAAACACCTAAAGAGTATTGCGATGATTAGAAGTTTCTTGGGTTTAGCTGGTTATTACTGACGATTTTGGAGGACCACTCTAAGATCGCAAAACCTCTTACCAAGCTAACCAAGAAGGGAGAGGAGTTTAATTTGACTGACAAGGGTGAAGAATATTTCCAGATTCTAAAGTAAGATTGATATCAGCTCCCATCTTGATCGTTTCGGCACCAGGGAAACCTTTTACCCTATCCATCGGAGCTTTTGGATTGGATCTAGGATGCGGGTTGATGTAAGGTAAATAAGCGATTTCATATGCTTTAAGAAAATTGAAAGACCATGAGAAGAGTTACCCAACTCATGATTGGAGTAAACAATTGTGATTCATGCAATCAAGACTTGGAGACATTATTTAAACGGAGAAGAATTTTAGATTAGATCGGATTACAAGTGTTTTATTTATCTCTTCATTAGAAAGACTTGAACATGAGGATAAGGAGATGGTTAGGAATACATAAAGGTAAAGACTCGGATATCATGAAGAGGATAAGGATAAGAGCCCATTGTACTCCATATTTAGGACATCCTGGAGAACCAATATGTATCATGACCTGAAGAGATAACAAATGTGGCTTAGTGAGTGTTCCAGTGTCTGAATTATCAGCAAGTAAAAGCTGAAAGACAAAGACCACCATGGCTTACAATAAAAACTATCGGAGCCAGTCTGAAAGTGGAATTGCATTATAATGAATTATGTCACTGATTTGCCACTGACTATCAGATCGATTGACGAAGTTAGGGTGATTGTTGATCGTCTTAAGAAAATAGCTCATTCCATTGCTATACGACCTCGGTATGCTTTGGAGCGGCTAAATAAGCTATATGTAGATAATATTGCCAGATTGAATGGTATGCATGAGAGCTTAGTGTCGGTCAGAGGCTTATGCCTTATCTCAAAGTTTTGGGAGGATCTATAGAAAATAATGGGGACAAAGTTAGAGTTTAGTACCGCACTTTACCTCAAACCGACGGACAATCGGAGCAGACTATACAGATCTTAAGAGATATGCTCTGAGCTTGTAAAATTGATTACAAGGAACTTGAGTTGAGAAGGTACCGTGAATTGAAGTTGCTATTAAGATACCATGTAAATGTTACCTATGAAGAAGATACGATAGAAATGTCAAATTCCTTTCTTTTGGAATGAAGTTAGTGAATAAAGAGTTTTAAGACCTAAGTCAATTGCAGAAAACTATCGAGTGGCAGACAAGATCAAAGAAAAAGGGGCCAAGGCAACTCAGGATTTTCAGGAGAGACACCAAAACCTCGAGTTCGCCATAAGTGACAAAGTGTTTTTTTTTTTTTTGAAGATATCACTTATGCATAGTTTGAAACGATTAGACAAGAAGGGAAAGTTATATTCTATATATGTGTTGAATCTTATAAACTTTGGAGAGACGTAGAAAAGTTGCATATCAATTAGCGTTACCGCTATCCATGTCTAGTGTGCATGACATATTTTGTGTGTCTCTATTGAAGAAGTACATTGGAGATCCATATCAAAAGAATTGACCACAAAGTCATTGGATTAGATAGAATATTTAACTATTGAAGTGGTACAAGCCTACCTCACTAGTTGGAAGGTATAATGTTTCAAAAGCTGGGATAATTATTATATGAAGATAATCTGACAAGCACAAGACATGGAGAAGATGGCATGGAAAGAAGAAGATGCAATGCGAAAATAGAATTCCCACCTATTGACTCTGAAGTAAATTCAAATTTTGAGGACAAAATTTATTTTAAGGATGGGGGAGTTGTAAGATCCGTACGTTCAAATTTCAAGGATAAAATTTCTTTTAAGGGTGGTGGAGTTGTAAGACCAGCACGCCACGAACCCGGTCTAACCTTACATTTTGTGTCGTGACCCGTCTACATATCATGGTCGAGCCAAGTGGACCAAGTGTGTGAAGAAAAATGAAGACCCAATATGAAAATTTACTCAAAAATAGTCAAAATGAGGGTAGGGTCGCATGCCTAAACAGGAAGGCCCGACCCCCCCATCGACCCCCACCATCGACCCGTGACCAGGGGTCGCAGGGGTCTCGAATTGTCCGACCCCCCCATCGACCCCCGATAATCGATAAAAACAGCACGAACCAAAAATTAAGAAACTTTCCTAATTTCAATTAGAACCTTTCCTAAACTCAATGGGACTTATTTTGGGAGGTTTTATTCTATAAATAGGACGCCCGTAAGCTTCTTTCACTCCTTTTACAACCCTAATTGGATTGAGAGAAAGAGAAGAGAAGGAAGAAAAGGAGAAGATAAGGAAAGTGGAGAAGAAGACCAAAGAGAAGGGATTCAGAGGAAGAAGCATACTTCTCAGGTATGGATACTATTTCCATAAATTTTTAAAGACCTTAGTGTAGATAATGAAGAGGGTATGATCTAAGAGAAACCCAAATCATCCATCCATGGTTAGGTTTCAATGGAAACCATGGAGGAGATCATTGAAACCATGTAGGTGAATAAAGAATAGTTCTACACCATAGAACATGTATGGAATGGACTATAAAATGAAGCCATAGGACCCAAACATGAATGAATGAACGAAATTTGATATTCTCGACTCAAACCAGGGGGGCTCGCACCTAGGGTCGATGAAACATCCGACCCTAACATCGACACCCAGCATTCGGGAAACCCAAGGAACGGGTGGTCGCACCTAGGGTCGATGGAACATCCGACCCTAGCATCGACCCCCAGTATTCGGGAAGTCCAAAATAGGGGTGGTCGCACCCAGGGTCGATGGAACCTTCGACCCTGGCATCGACCCTACTACAGGCGGTCGCAGTATACTGCTACCCTAGCATCGACCCGTCCTGCTACCCCCTGTTAACAGCAAGTTGTAAAAATTAGAATAAAATCTAACTAAATTCTATCGACTTTGTTAGGTCTTCTAGCAATATAATAACAATATAAAGGTGATTCTTAAAGCTTCAAAGCGGATCTACTAGCAAGCTAAGGTGAGGAAACAAGACCTAAACTAATTGGTTAATAAAAAACTATTTTTATTTCTTGAGTCCAATGCTATGCTTGATTCTATGCGAACATGCTTATAATGTGCATTCAACATGTCATCCAATATTTTTATTTATTGTTCATGCATATTTACTTTATTGTTTATAACATGATAATGACCATGATGATAGGAATAGGCATGTGAATGTATGTGTGTGGTTGGTATGCTTGATGCGAGCGAGTATCAGGGGGAGTGTCATAGGCCGGGCCTCAGCACTCTAGCTCTATCTCTAACTCAAGTCTTGTGAATTAGCATCGTCGTATCGTCATTACTTTAGCAGAACTGTTACGTCGTAGAGTATCAGGGGAGGTGGTCTCGGTCCTTGTAGTCTTTGACTCTACCGGGGGGCCTAAGCTCTATCTCTAGGGGCGTTCTGAGGGATGCTGGGGTGAGGCCTTGGATACACTGTTTGGCATTAAGATTGGTTAGTTGCGAGCCCAGTTTGCAAGCTCTTGCCAGCAGGGGCTTACGTGTTGGTATGGCACTGTATAGCAATAAACGTTAACATTTGTTGTACAATGTTCATGGTAGGGTTGATGGGGACGACAATAAACGTTAACCTTTGGGCGGACTTTCACACCTTGTGTATAGAGGAGGGGTCAATAAACGTTAACCTTTGACCTCCAACCCTTTCTATAGCACATTGCAAACTATAAACCAGACCAAAGATATGAATTGAATGATTGCATATGTATTGTTGCATTGTTTTGTTTTCTCACTGAGCTCAAGTTGGAGAGCTGACCCTCGTGCGCCCAATTCTTTTAGTTTCTGATGTTGCAGGTATTACGATTGAAGATTATGTTGACACGTCAACATATGAACATGTGGCGGCTATGATGAGCAAGCAAAGGAGGATAAACATGGTTCGTTAAGCGAGCGTTTTAGCGGTGGATACGTTTAGTGTTTAGTTTCGTATTTGGATATTGTAATATGTATTAAATTATGTTTTGGTTACTCGGAAATAAATAGAATATTAATTATTTATCATGATTAGACCTCAGTTCATTATCTGTAAGACTTCCGTTATTTACCTTATTATCTTTGATTAATGTGGAGTGTGTTTTGGTTTATCATACGTGGGATAGCCTACTCGAGATCCTGGTTGAACCGTTGGTTTATTGACGGTTCATCATGCCATTCTGAATAGTGCAGAATTGGGGTGTGACAGAATGCCTCATAAGTCGAGCGCAACGGTCGGCTCTGAAGGTGAAGCTTGACACGTGTAAGATTTCTATTGGATGATATTTTCCCCTTAATAGATGCCCCTTGCACTGTCGGATGCGAGGGATTTGATAGTGAAAATGTCCTTTGGTTGGTAGCCTCGACAGCTAACAGTTTGGTTGAGTCCAACTAGTCGGTATTGCATGTTGCTATGTGTTGAATGTGCCGAGTGTTGACGTAAGTAAACAGATTCAGGTATGGTCTGCATGCTACTCTGGTCTGCTTGTGGACCGGAGTAGGCAGATTCAGGTATGGTCTGCGTGCTACCAAGGTCTGCTTGTGGACTGTGGTAGGTAGATTCAGGTATGGTCTGCGTGCTACCGAGGTCTGCTTGTGGATCGTGGTAGGTAGATTCAGGTATGGTCTGCGTGCTACCGAGGTCTGCTTGTGGACCGGAGTAAGCAGATTCAGGTATGGTCTGCATGCTATCGAGGTCTGCTTGTGGACCGTGGTAGGCAGATTCAGGTATGGTCTGCGTGCTACGGAGGCCTGCTTGTGGACCGGAGTAGGCAGATTCAGGTATGGTCTGTGTGCTATCGAGGTCTGCTTGTGGACCGGGGTAGGTAGATTCAGGTATGGTCTGCATGCTACCGATGTCTGCTTGTGGACCATGGTAGGCAGATTCAAATATGGTCTGCGTGCTACCGAGGTCTGCTTGTGGACCGGGGTAGGCAGATTCAGGTATGGTCTGCGTGCTACCGAGGTCTACATGTGGACCGTGGTTGGCAGATTCAAGTATGGTCTGCGTGCTACCGAGGTCTGCTTGTGGACCGGGGTAGGCAGATTCAGGTATGATGAAGCCGAATGGAACGACATTGGAGAGCTGTTCAACATTGCACTGTAGACCCTTATTGGAATAAAGGACCTCTGGATTTGCGACTGTGAACGTCAGGTGCCCCTAGCAGGCTTGGATCGTAGTCGGCCATTGATATGGCATAGTGGGCCCTTCGTGGTCGATAGTTGATATGGCACAGTCAGCCTTTGGGGATCGGCCACTGACATAGCACAGTCGGCCTTCATGATCGGTCGTTGATATGGCACAGTCGGCCCTTCGGGGTCGGCCATTGACATGGCACTCATTTGTTGGTTGGCCTTTCATGGTCGGCCGTAATTTGTAGTATTTTTTTCTTTTTCAATGTCTTTATTTGTTGTGTTGCTGAGTGCATGCTATAGTACCCCTGGAGCGTAGTCGGTATTGCTCCGTGCAATGTCGAGTACGTTTGAAGTGCTGTCTTCGATCCGCGCTGGTTGGCATTGATTGTGTAAGTCAGTTGGACTTGAGTAAGCCGAATGGAATGGCATAGATGCTAAAGTCGCCCATGGGCAAGTCGGCCTTGAGCCAGTCGACTGTGAGCAAGTCACCCCTGAGCAAGCCAACCGTAAGTTGATCGGCCATGATCTGGTCGGCCCTGGGAAGTCATCCGAGAGCTAGTTAGCAAGTTGACCATGAGAACGTCGGCCATAAGCTGGTTGGCCAAGAATAAGTCAGCTGCGAGCAGGTCGGTCCTGAGGTCGGCCCTGAGCTGGTCGGTCATGAGGTTGGCCATTCTGCGGTTACCCCGGAAGTGTTGTCGGCTCGGCGCTCTGGTAGGCCGAGGACAATTAACTAGTAATGCTGAGTGCGAACAATGTTGAGTGTGGCTTGGTCCGAGCGCTGGTTCTATTTCGAGAAATGGCAAAGGTGCCCCTACCCCGGGAGTATTATTGGCTCGGCGCTTTGGCCGGCCGAGAACACTTATGTATTTTCGAAAAATGGTTTTGTTGGTCCAGGACTCTGAGTGGCCAAGTGTTCGGTATGCTTCCGACTACTACCCTTGTCGCTCGTACCGACTGCGTATGCATTCACGTGCTTCATTTGCGGTCGGCGTGCTACCTTTGCCTGCTTGTGGGCGGGGGTAGGCCGATCGTACGATCGTCTGCATGCTACTCGTGCTTGCTGGGGGGTACGAGTAGGCAGGGTCGTAGGGGCTGGCATGCTGCCAAAGCCTGCATGGGCTTGTGGGCAGGTCGCCCATACCGGAAGGAGCAGTTTTGCTAAGTGTCAATTTTGATCTGCGTGCTGCCTTTTCCTGCTTGTGGGCGGGGCTAGGCCGATCGTATGATCGTATGCATGCTACTCGCGCTCGCTCGGGGGTACGAGTAGGAAGGGTCGTAGGGGCCAACATGCTGCCCAAGCCTGCATGGGCTAGTGGGTAGGTCGGCCATACCGGAAAGAGCGGTTTTGCTAAGTGTTGCTTGCTGCACCCTGAATGAAATCACTTCTTGTATTAAAAGAAATCAAGCGGATGCCCTCAGGGGGTCCGGTTTACATCTGGGACTTGTGGTCGACTGAGTTCGGCGCCTAGTCAGCTGACTCAGATCTCTTCTTGTCGACAGGCTTAGGATCGGCCTTCAGGTTGTTGACTGCATTACTCTTTTGAGCCTTTGTCATCTCGTCGGCTGCGGCGTACTTCTGACACCTAGCCAGTAGGTCATCCAGATTCTTGGGTGGCTTTTTGGCAAGGGACCAACAAAGCTGCCCGTCGGTGACGCCGGCCTGCAGGCTGGACATGTGTACTGCGGGCTCGACATCCTTGATTTCCAGCACTTCAGCATTGAAGCGCTTGATAAAGTCCCTCAAGGACTCGTCTTTTTGCTGTTTCACCATAGACAGGTGAAAAGATGTCTTCTTGTGCACTCGGCTGGCCTGGAAGTGCGTCAGAAATTTGTTCGATAATTGCTCGAACGAAGTAATACTCCTCGGAGGCAGGTTATTAAACCATGTATGAGCGGCGCATCGGAGCGTTGAAGGAAACGCTCTGCAAATAAGGCCGTCGCTTAGAGGATAGAATAGCGTCGTAGAGACGAACGCATCCAGATGCTGCTCGGGGTCGGTACTCCCATTGTACGAGTCCAGGACCGGCATCTTGAAGTTGTCAGGAGGGGGTGCCCTCACAATCTCGTCCGAGAGTGTCGTAATGGCAGATAGGCTGTCCTTGGCGGAGCTACCCGGTTCTACTTTACCTGTTGAAGCCGAGTGGTTAGATCCAGTAAACGCCGCTCGACCTCGGACTGAGGCACATCCGGAGGTGGCGCAACCGTTGCTGGTGTCTCTACATTAACCCTCTCCTGGCGGAGGGCGTCGAGGAAGGACCTCGCGCCTCTCACCGGAGGTGGCGCTGCCGGCGCCTGGTGCTGATTTACCGGGGGATGCCGAGCGGCTGACCCCGCCACACTCTGTGCGGGCGCTTGATCTCCCATGGGGGGATTGTTCGGCAAGGTTCTGGTAGAAGCCATCGGCGCCGACTGCAGATGGACTGCTGGCGGGGCTTCAGGGGGCGCATTCGATACCGGATGGTGATTTTCTCCTCCTGCTGCCGAACCGCTTGCTCGAGCACCCCTCAAGGCTCTAGCCAGCTATTCGATTTGTTGCCTTAACTCATCAAAATGCTGACGAGTAACATACCGAGGGGGTGGTGGTGGCACCGTCGCCGTTGGAGTAGGCGTTGGAACCGGTGTTGGCACCGGTGGTGGTATTGGTGCTGGTACAGGCGTAGGCGCACGGTTCATCTTCGTCGTACTTCCACTGCTGCCTACCTGAACCTGCACAGACGGCTCCGAAGGTGCATGAGATACATGTGCTCGAGTTCTCCTGTGAGCCATTGAAACTAGGGTGCTCGCACGCTAATCTTCAAACTCAGTCAAAAGATGCCCCACGGTGGGCGCCAAACTATTACGGTTGGAAATCACCCGCCGGTCCACGCTCTGAGCTACCTGCAATCACAGAGATGAGACAAGGGAGTTGGGCGCCTAAGCCCCGGGTACACTCCGATGCCTAAGTCAGATTCCCAATGTAAACAGTCAAGAGATAGCAAAAAGCTATCTCTAGTTTAAAGAGTGTGGGACGCTGAGAGAGTTTGAGCGTGCGAGAATGATGAATGAGAGAGAGACTGTGAAATAGTAACTTGTAACTTAGATTACCTTGAGGGATTCTCCTCTACTTATAGATTGGGAAGAAGCATGTAGGTACTAGGACTCAAGGGAGTAGACTGCCCATAGGATTGCCATGTGTCGCTCTGAGGGACACCCGTGTGGTAGACTCCGAGTAGGAGTAAGAGACCTTAGCCAAGGAAGCTAGGTCGACCTTAGCCAAGGAAGTTAGGTCGGTCAGCTCTGGGACTGACACATGTCAACGTATGAGTAATCATGGACCGCGATAGTCGACGTCGTATCAGACTGGGAGAAGGAATCCTCAGAGGTAGCATAATCGCATTAGGACTCTGACTACCGACTGGGAAACGAAGCCGGGTAGGACTATGACTCCGAGCACTATCATAGATGATGATAACTAGACAACATAGGACGAGTGCGACATGCCGGGCGCATGAGAGGCCGGGCGTAAGATACCGAATGCCTCATAAGCCGAGCGTAAGATACTCCGAGCGGTCGGCTCCGAAGGTGAAGCTTGACACGTGTAAGATTTTCATTGGGTGATATTTTTCCCGCCTAACAGTAAGTAACTCTTTTTCAAAGTTAATCAAACACTGTTTTCTGATTTAATTTCTTGTTTTCTTTCCGAAAAATAAAAAGAAGTTGATGACGGAACTACAGAGCATATCACCGATGTCTCCACCGAGCGAAGGAAATAGAAAAAATGAACAGCAGCAGCAACAACCTCTGGTGTTCGATGCGGCCGTGCTTTGGCACGGTTTGTATGGTCCGATGATGACAAGTCCAGTGCTAAGGCACAAGAACTCTCTGTTCGGCTTATCAACTTGGGTGAGTTCTTATCAGGAAACCCAGTTGCCGCCATGGAAGCATCCAAGCAGGATAGTGCGAGAAACAAGAACTTGTTCTTTGACATGTCGCTCCATGAAAAGCAGTGGGCTCAAAGGAAGTCTAAAGAAAACACTGGTTATACCATAGCTTCACTGGGAGATTCTCCTGCAAGCTCCCATGGAAGGAGATCCTCATTCCTTTACTCTACCGAACAGTACAGTTGAAGATTACAATTTCGGTAGTCGGTTCTTTTTTATCAGGTTTGAGCTGTTCTTTTTCTGATCATTGACTATATTTCATGTTCTTTTTTTTTTCCTGTGTTTTTTCTTTCTAATCATCCAATGTAATTTTTGTTTTGGATTATTCTTTTTTATGGTAAGTTACTCTGCTTTAAGGTTTCCTGTTAATAAAATAAAATTAATTTTCTTGTTTTTTTCTTCTGAAAAATTAAAAAGAAGGTGGTGGTGACAGAACGTCAGAGCATATCGCCGATGTCTCCACTGAGCGAGCGAAAGAGATAGGAAAGGTGAACAGCAGAAGCAACTACCTCTAGTGTTCGATGCGGCCGTGCTTCGACACAGTTTGTATGGCCCGACCATGACAACTTGGGTGGGTTCTTATCAGAAACCCAGTTGCTGTCATGGAAGCATCCAAGCAGGTAGCGGAAGACAGCGAGAACCTTGTAGATGAGAAACACGGTTGATCACTTGTTCTTTGACATGCCGCTCCATGAAAAGCAGACGGCTCAAGGGAAGCCAGGAGAGAACGCTGATTATGCCAGTAGCTTCACTGGGAGATTCTCCTCCAAGCTCCCATGGAAGGATACCTGGCCTCCTTCCCTACTCTGCCGACGTTCAATCAGCAAGCAGTACAGTAGAAGAATACTTCCTGCACTTCTTGGGTTAACGGTTCCTGCAGTTCGGGTGTGGCCAAAAACGAAATATTTTCAATTAATTCTTTCTTGAATCAAACTCAAGAGTATTTTGATTTTTTGCAGGAGGGGTGTACTAGGACTACGGAGGCGACGAGCAAGCACTCACTAGGAATCATGGAGTTACTGGGGAAGAGCCTTGGGCTAAGAAGGGCCCACTTCAGGCAGTTCTCCGGAGGCAATCATTCGATAATGATGCTGAATTATTTCCCACCATGTTTAAAACCGCTTCTGACTCTTGGAACGGCACATAAATTTACTGTTCCTTTTTTTTGGGTTGCTTTTTTTCTGAGGATGGACTCTGTTTTGCTGAGTAAATAATTTTATTTTTTTTATTCAGAAAAAAGTTATATAAGATATCTCTTCTCTTGTGAATTTAGATGTTTATTGTACTTTTTTTTTCCCTTTCCTTTTATATAAAATCAGGCCTTGGGCGGTAAACCTTTTTCTCTGTTTTATACTGTTCTTTAAAAGTTGTTCCTATGTGGAATTGCCTTGGTCACCTTTGGAGATTCAACGGTTAGCCTTTTTAAGTTATTGTCTAGTAGATTTTCATATGGATTTATGAACCTTAATGGTGAGGTCCATTGGGTTCGGGTCGTTATCTATCGGTGGAGTCCCTTCAACCATGATGGAGCATCTCAAATTAATTCATTCCGCATATCAATACATTGGTATGTGTGTCGAGTAAACTCTAATTGTTGGATCACAACTGGAGGAAATAGACAATAGGAGATGATCTTTTTCTAGATTACTCCAAAATGGACTACCCCAAATAAAGAAAAAGGTTGCCTATGTAGAACGTTATATATGTCTGTATATTTCACAAAAATATAAAAAAATAAAAATAAAAAATAAAAAATGTATATCTATGTTGATGTATGAACTCTAAAGATTATGGTCGGTGATCAAAGGCAAGCAAACCTTGTTAATCCGTCAATCCCTAATCTTGGAGATGGGTCCACGGGGGGCTTAGTTTTCTGCAGGTCTTCATGTTATAAACCAGGAAGCGATATTGCCATTGCCGGATTTCCAGTTCATGGCGGGTAATGTTGATTGACTAGATCTTGCAGATGATGGAACTGTGAATAGATCTAAAAACCAGGTTATTCTTGGATAAAGAACCAAGAATATTGCGGGATCAGCGGTGGTACAGCATAGTCAAGAAGACAAACAAAGGAGGGCTCAGCAAGTGCATCAAACTGGAGTTCTACCAGCGCCAGGTTCTGCGGTGGATGGGAGTAGATCGGTTGTGCAGAAAAGGACGAGTACTGACAATCTGATTGATCTAGGCCTATTTCTAGGGTTGCCTTCAGAGGATCAAAATCAGAGCGTCGACATCGTCTCCAATCGGTACGCCTATTGGAAACGCCAATTGGCCGTCCGATTGGGGACACCTGTTGCTATTTTAAATTGAAGGTTGTGATTAATTCATCAAAAATGGAGGGAAAAAGAGGTGCTGAGAACCAGATTTTCCAGATTTTCCAGATTTTGGATTGAGAAAAGGGAACCAAAAACCAGCGATTCTCTCAACGAAGAAGAAAGGCGACGAAGAAGATTTGTGGAAGAACGAAGAAGAGGAAATCGTTTCTCCATCTTCGTTTCCAAAAAGATGAAATAGAAGAACGAAGAAAAAGAGAGAAGAGTTTCTTCTTCTTTGCTATTTCTCCCTTCTTCGAGTTCTCCATCTTCGTTTCCAAGCGATTTTGGGTGAAATCCAAGCCAAGCAATGAATGTTTTGGGTGAAAAACCGAAGAATGAGGAAGAAAAGAGAAAAGGTACTCCTTTTGTGTCGTCTCTCTGCAACTCCCCATACTGTTTCTCTCTTCTCTCTTCTCTCTTTAGGGTATGGTTGTACTGTTCCCCATACCGTTCCTCTCTTCTCTCCTCCCCATATATGTCGTCTCTCTGCAACTCTTCGATCATCTATTTATGAGGAGTTGTATATGTGAAACATTTATGATTGATGATCGTTATGTACATTGTTTCATTTGCTTTTGTGTTTCAGGTTTCATGATTTGTCTGGTCAAGTGTTTTAGCAGATAATCAATGTAAGAGGTTAGTGGAAGCTTGTACTCCACAAATTTATCTTAGATGCAGTAAGCCTTTGTCTGGTCAAGTGTTTCAGCCTATATGAGTTTTGTTGTTTGCCTTTGAAAAAAACATTATATGCATCCAGTTCAACCATCAAATTTTCCTTCCATAAAGGAGAAAACGAAAAAATGGCCTATTTTTGAAATAACTGAACTTCCTCACTCCAAACTTTTATTATAATTCCCCCCAAATAGTAAACTTCCATCTCTTTTTACCCTGGTAATTCATATTCCTTAAATTCCCCTACTGCAACATTCCTTCGGCAGGCCCTTGCATGCTTGATTTTTTTTGTTGTGAGGCTAAGCAAGAGCTTCCATGTTACTGAACCTAGCTCATCAGGATCTGGGAACTGCATCATGTTCAAATTCCCAGTTCATTCCAATGCAGCCCAACTCATAAATGGAAGTAAGACCGAATATTTATGGATTTCCTCAATCAAGTAGCATGCGATGAAGCACAGAGTGAATGGATTAGATAGCAAAGATTCTGCAACTACCATTAATGGAAAACTCAATGCTACAAAGCTTGAACTCATTACAATTCCTAAATTTTTTTCTTGGTTTTTAATTTTTTTTTCAATCGATCCCTTCCTTCCTTTGATTTGGTTAGGAAACACTTGACCTTGTTCATTCAGCCATTATTTTTCTGGTCTTTTATATAAATATATGTCAATTATTTTTTCTAAATATATACTTAAATTTTTGTTTTGTTATTTTAACTAGCTCATATTAATCATTTCCTGCTGTTTCAAATATGGTTTCTGTTATTGATCATCTGTTACTCTGATTTCAGATGTAGTCTTTAGTTTCCCAGAATCAGAATTCTATCTGCAAATTCTATATGCATGATCGGTTAATTAAAGTCAGAACTACTTCTTTATGTTTATTTTGTCGCTCTATTCTATTTCTTGAACTTGTTTACTGTTATCAAGCCTTATATCTATTTAGAAATTTAGTCCAAACAAAGTATGCAATGTGCATGCAAGTTTGCAATTTGCATTGCTATTTTAGTATAAATTTATAGTGATTCATTCGCTATTTAGAAAAGTTTTTTGTTTAAGATTTCACTTTAAAAAAATTAGGATTGAATACACTAATATTACACGTCAATCCCCTACCCCACACTTGAACCATACATATACAATAGGCCAAAAAAAAAAAAAAAAAAAAAAGGTATTTGCACTGCAAACATAGAACTTAATACATGGAAGCCGATGTGTTGATTTTGACTACTTGTCAAAATCCTATGTTTAATTGTTTCCATACCTTTGTCTGTTACACATTTGCTTAGTCAATTCAATTGCAATCTTTGTAATTAAGTTTTTTCAGGTTCTACAATGAGTGATCACGATGCTGGGGAAGATGTTTTGGATAGGCCAGCCATTGGGCTGAAGTTTGATATATAAGAAGTTGCTTATAATTATTATAATGAATATGGGAGAAGATCAGGTTTCAGTGTTAGGAGAGAATACGGTAATTGGAGAAAGGACGCAGATAATAATAAGAAATACCTAATTTCAAGAATGTTTGTTTGCAACAAATATGGCTTTAGGAAAGTTGATAAATGGGATATTCATACCGTTAACACCTCGAGCAGAGACAAGAATGGGATGTAATGCAAGAATGGGGGTTCGTTATGTGGATAATGAAGGACGATACAAATGTTATCATTTTACTGAAGAGCATAATCATCCTCTCCACACACCGGCTACTGTGCATTTTATGCGTTCACAAAGAAACGTGTCTATTGTACATGCATCTCATATAGATTTGGCTGATGATTCTGGAATCAGACCTAAGTCAACATATGAGCTTATGGGTAGACAAGCTGGTGGTGGACATAACCTTGGGTACACCCGGGTAGATATCTGGAATTATCTTCGGACAAACGTCAACATGATTTAGCATACGGTGAAGCCGGCTCTGTATTGAAGTACTTTCAGCAAAAAACTTGTATGAATCCCTCATTTACTCATTCAATTCAAATGGATTCTGAGGAACAGATAACAAACATATTTTGGGTTGATCATAAGATGAGGATAGACTACTCAATCTTTGGTGATGTAGTGACATTTGATACTACATTTGGCACCAATAAAGAAAATAGGCCATTCCGCGTATTTTCAGGATTCAATCATCACAGAGGAGGTGTAATTTTTGGGGCTACGTTACTGTATGATGAGACAGCCGAATCATTCAAATGGTTATTTGAGGCATTCCTTGACGCTCATGATCATAAGATGCCTAGAACAATTTTCACTAACCAAGATGCTGCAATGGCAAAGGCAATACCCCAAGTGTTAACATCCACATGGCATGGAATGTGTTCATGGCATCTTTTACAAAAGGGCATTAAACACTTGGGACACCTGATGAAAGATGGGTCCAACTTTCTGAGAGAATTCACTGCCTGTATGTTTCATGAAGCAGACTCTCACCCTAGGTATAAGAAGTACACAACTAAGTGAAAGTATTAATCGAGATTTGAAGGATTACTTGAGTGCAAAATTGGATGTGGTACAGTTTTTTAAGCACTTTGATAGGGTGCTTAAGGATAAGCGAGAAAATGAGTTAAAGACTGAATTTGATGCTAGAAATAAATTGGTGAGGAATTTATTTCCCGACAACTCCATCATGAAACAGGCTGCTAAAAATTATACTCCAACAATATTTGACACATTTTATGCTGTGTATTTAAAGATTAGTGCATGCTACATAAAATAAAGACGTAAGAGTCATGACTTTCGTGAGTATGTAATTGGTATGGAGAATGGAGAAAGAGACTATAAAGTATTATATAACCATCTGGGACTTTGATATGTTGTAGTTGCATGAATTTTGAGACTTTTGGCATTCTATGTTGCCATGCTTTGAAAATTTTAGAAAATATAGAAGATAAAAAATTTATACCTAATGCCTATATTTTGGAGAGATGGACGAGGAAAGCAAGACATGGTACAGTGAAAGACTCTCAGGGAAACCAAATTGAAGATGACCTTCATTTGGATTACACACAACGGTACCAAACTCTTTGTCCTATTCTGGTGAAACTAGCAACAAAAGCTTCTAATTCAGCAGTGGGGTATTCACTTCTTAGGAATGCAGCTAAAGAGTTGGATAAACAACTTGATGATCTAGGGATTCAGGATGGAGTCGAAACCCTTGGGTGCGAGCAAACTTCTGTCATAAATGCAAAGGGTCTAAAGAAGAAGGAGGAGCGTAGAAGTGGTAAAAGACATAAAAGTTGTTTAGAAAAGAGAAGAAAAGCAAAAAAAACTTGTGGGGCTAGTGAACCATTACAGACAGACCCTTCGCAGTCTCCTCAGCAGACACCTTCACATTCTCATCAGCAGTTAGAGATCTACCCTTCGCAGGCATACTCTTCGCAAACATACCCTTCCATGACAGTGTTTTTAATGGTAATATTGTGAAATCCATTATTGATATGTGCCATTTTTTAATCATTTTTTGTATATTGATATGTTGTAAGACCCGTGTCAAACTAACCCGGTCTTACCACCTTGAACTAGGTCTACCAATCATGGTCGAGTTAAATGGACCAAGGGCGTGAAGGAGAGTGAGATCCCAGGTATCAAATCGACCCAAAAACACTTAAAATAGAGGAAGGGTCGCATACACAGCTAAACAGGGTCGACCCTCCCAAATCAGAAACCCAGACCCTTAAAGGTTGGGAGAGGGTCGGACAGTGTCAGACCATAGGTCGACGGGATCATCGACCCTCTCATCGACCCTCACTTACTGTCGAAACTGAAATTAGAAAATTTCCTAATTTTCGATTGGGATTCTTTCCAAATCTCAATGGGACTATTATAGGACATTCCTACTCTATTTAAAGGACGTCCCTAAGCCACTTTCACTCCTTTCACAACCCTAATTGAATTGAGAGAAAGAGAGAAGAAGGAAAAGAGGAAGAAAGGAGGCAAGGAAGAAGACTTAACAAAAAGGAGAAGAATTTCCAGAGAAAAGTAATCTTCTCAGGTATGGATACTAATTCCATGAGTTTCTATAGACCTTAGGTTAGATATGGTTGAGTGTAGGATTTCGGAGAAACCCAAACCATCCATTCATGGTGAGGTTTTCATGGAAAACCAGAGGATAATGCATGAAAGCCATCTAGGAGGATGAATCATGGTTTCAGACCATGGAATGAATGTTTTATGGAATGTGGAAGCAAGCCATAGGACCCCAAACACGAAGAATGATGTAAAAAGTGGAAATTGGACCAGAGTGCACCGAGGGTCGCACACAGGGTCGATAAACCCATCGACCCTAGGCACCCTGACCATCGACCCTCAGCATTCGGGAAGTTCAGACAGAGGGTAGGGTCGATAGACCCATCGACCCTATGTATCTTGAGCATCGACCCTCTGATCGACCCTCAGTTAACAGCATGGTTTTTAAATTCGGAATTAATTCTAATTAAATTCTATCGACTTTGTTAGGTTTGCTAGCATTATAATAACACTGTAGAGGTGATTTTAAAGCTTGGAAAAGTATCTTATAGCAAACTAAGGTGAGGAACCTTAACTCCAAACTAAATCGGTTAATAATAAACTGTTTTCTAATTCTTGAGACCTATGCCATGTTTGATTCTATGCTAATATGTTTGTAATGTGCATACAACATACCATCCAATATTTCTATTACTTGTTCATGCATATTTACTTTATTGTTTATAACATGATGATGATGATGATAGGAATAGGCATGTGCTTGTATGTGTGTGGTTGATGTACTTGATGCGAGCGAGTATCAGGGGAGGTGTGATGAGAACGTCAAAAAATGTTAACCTTTGGCAGGTCTCAACACTTTAGCTCTATCTCTAACTCAAGTCTTGTGCATTGACATCGTCGTATCGCCACTACCTTAGCAGAACTATTGTGTCGTAGGGTATCAGGGGAGGTGGTCTCGGTCCTTGTAGTCTCTGACTCTACCGGAGGGCCTTAGCTCTATCTCTATGGACATTTCGGGGGATCTTTGGGGTGAGGCCTTGATACACTGTTTGGCATTAGGATTGGTTAGTAGCGAGCCCAGTTTGCAAGCCCTCGCTAACAGGGGCTTACGTGTTGGAATAGCATTATATAGCAATAAACGTTAACCTTTGTTGTATAATGTTATGGTAGGGTGGATGGGGACGATGATAAACGTTAACCTTCGGGCGGGCTTCCACACCCTGTGTATAGAGGCGGTGTCAATAAACGTTAACCTTTGACCACCCAACCTTTCTATTGCGCATTGCAAACTATAAACCAGACCAAAGAGATAAATGAATATGCATGCATATGTAATGTTGCATTGTTTTGGCTACTCACTGAGCCGTGTTGTGTGCTCACCCCCTCGACGTCGAATATTTTTAGTTGATGATGCAGGTTACACAGTTGGAGACTTACATGAGTGCTTCTACGTACGGGACGGTAGCAGCAATGGACGTTGGAGCTGAAGATGATACACACGACTCCTCTTGCGAGTGCAACTCGTGTGTATTTGACTAGATATTTTTATAGGTTTCTTTATTGGATTTATAAGACATGTATTTGGTACTTAAATATTTATGTCTTAGTTAAACACAGAATAATTTGCTATTATTTATGGATATCATTTTAGTTCTCAGTTCATTTATTTATAAGACTTCCGCTATTGTGTATTTACTCTGATTATGATGGTGAGTGTATGAAGGTTCAGGTAACGCGGGGATAGTCTATTTGAGATCATGGTTGAACCGTTGGTTATTTAGCGGTTCATCACACCATTCTGAAATGTGTGGAATTGGGGTGTGACAACTTGGTATCAGAGCATCTCAGGCCTTGTCCGCTGAACTATCATACATTCACAGCAATAGTGAACTGAGATAGGATAAAATAAAAATAGTAATATTAACACATTATAAGCACAAGTGATGTTGAGACTAAATTTAAAAAGAGAATAATACATTTATTAAAAGGAGAAACAAGTTGACATACAATGAGAGCGAAACAAAGTGTAAATATATATCTAAAACAGAGTACAGTCTACAACCCGGACAGTTACTCTGAAGTACAGGAAAAACAAAAAGTACAATCAGGAAGCGGGAGGTGAAGGAGGAGGTGGAGCCTCACGATCTCTGTCGTAGTCCTCAGCATAGACTCTAGTCAACCGGGCTATCCGAGTTTGGGTCGTCCTGTAGACTAGGCCGTGAGATCGGCTACTCTCTGTCGGTCGCATCTTTGGATCTCCATAAGCTCACCTATCCGGGCGTCAGACGTGTGCTGAGCAGCCAATAGCTCATCCACTCTCATGCGCTGAGCATCTAGCAACTCCCCCATCCTCAGGTCCGATCGGCACTGAGTCTCTCTGATCTCGCACAACATCTCCATCATATCAGAAGACGGATGCGAAGGACCAGCCTCATGAGAGGGACCCGGGTCTCGGTAAAGAATCCTCCGCATCGAAGTATCAACTCCAGCCGCATGTGTTGGTGAAGGCGGGGGTATCGCGTCGACGTCCATGTACATACGATCATCATTGTCGACGGGATCCACCCCGAGCTCTAGCAGCGGCGGCAGCCTCAAGATCAGCCACCTCAACCCGAGTGTGAGGGCGCACCATCGCGTTCCTCTCATCATCGCTAACCTGAGTGTCTCGAAGTCCCATCTTGCATATAGCCTCCCAATCTAGAGGCGACGAGAAGGTCTTCTCTTGAATCTTCTCATCTACCAGGTCAACCCCCAGACGAATCAACAGTGTGGTGATCATACGTCCATAGGGTAGATTACCCCTATGACTAGACAATGTAGCCCCAATCATCGTCCGCATGATGATGTAAGGAAGACAGGGATCGGGTTGTCTTTGAATGATCCTCCGTAACACCCGTGGAGCCGGACCTAAGTAGCACGCCATCACCGCCGGCGATCGGGCTGTAATAACTGACTATCAATCTCGGCCCACAACCACGTCTCAATAAAGTCGTGCTCACCCGGTGCACAGTACACCATAGGACCATCATAAGGAATGCCCAACAGGTCGGCCAACTGCCGATAATCAAAGGAAATCTGCACCCCCTTGACATAGCTAGTGATGCGCAACTCCTGACCAAGCTCCACATCATTGTGGTTTCCCACAATCTGAAGGTTAGAACCCCTGGGTACTTTGAGTACGAACCATAGTATCTGCAGATAAGAAAGAAAATGGAAAACAAGGAGTTAATAGGATAAAAATTTAAAAATTGGGCATTATAACGACGTAAGTTGGTCAAAAGCCTCACTTTTCACCCATACAAGTGGGCAGGAGGACTTACATAAGTTCCAACACATCATACAACAGTTAAATAGAAGGAAATTTTAACTGACAAGGTCTAATTTGAAGAAATTGAAAGAAATCGAAAAATTTCGACAAATTAGGGCAAAAAGAGAAAAATCTAAGTTTCTCGATAACCAACCGATGAAACTCAAAAATTTTGAGGGCTTTCGTTCCTCAAGACACCAACAACAAAAGCCCCCAATAAAAATCGAATTTTAACGGTTGGAAAAAGTTTAATTTGAAAAATACAAGTTAAATGGGCAAAAACCTAGGAATGGGAACCTAAAAACAAGTAAAAATGGGAAAGCATACCTGTAGGGATGAAGTGGATGTCAAAACTCGGACTAAAATTGATCCACAACAGTGAAGTAGCACTGTAGCAACTCGGAGAGAAGAGGCGAGTCGAAACGGGAGGAAAATAATAGAAAATGACCCAAAATCAGACTTTAAAAATCTGATTTTTGGTCAGAGGGTCGGACAACTCGACCCCGAGCCATCGACCCTCGATCGACCCTCTAATCGACCCTCGGCTCTCGGGAATCGACGAGAAAAACACAGGGTCGGACATTAAGGGTCCGACATACCATCGACCCTCACCATCGACCCTGTATAGAAAAGACAGTATTTTGTTTATAAAATGAGCTCGAATAGGAATTGATTATTGGTTAACGTGCCTACATGACATATACATGATTTCTCACCTATCTTGATGATTTTCAGGCACCACCAATCATCGAAAAGAAATATGTCTGGACGTAGAGTTACCCGACAGACCCAAAACACAGTCCCACCACCACCACCAGTGGAGGAGACTAGTCAAGAGAATAACCATGCACAGGGTAATCCAGAACCGGCAAACCCTACAAATTTACCACCTCCACCACCGGAGCTAGCAACTGTGGTTATGAACCTAGCTCAGCAGCTACAGCAGATGCAACACGCACAAGCTCAAATGCAGGTTGCCATGAGGATTATGTATCAAGCCACTCAGGCTGCACCCATACACACTGGGCAAGCCAGTGCAGCACCAGTGGGTAACCACCCAGCTCCCCAGACACCTCAACAACCAGCTGCACCAATTCCAGTGCAGGTCCCAGAAGCAGCACAAGGGATGTACAACTATCCACCCCCTATGTTTGGGGCATACCAAAATCAACTGGATCACTCCCGGCTAGTGGAGAGATTTTTGAAAATGAAACCGAGAGAATTCAACGGCAAGCCGTCGATCCACGTGGCCGACACCTTGGATAAACGAGATGAAAAGGAACTTCCTTATGATGACTATCACCGAGGAAGAGAAAGTACTATGCGCCACCTTCATGCTCAAAGGTGACGCACACCATTGGTGGAAATCTACAAAGACGTACTTATTGACCAAGCACGCCCTACTAACATGGGCTATATATAAAGAAGCGTTCTTCGAGAAATATTTCCCAAGAAGCTTCAGAGATTCAATGGAGAAAGAGTTCTTGAGTCTGTACCGGGGGCAGATGTCCGTAGACTCGTATCAACAGCGCTATGAAGAGCTGTTTTCCTTCGCACCAGCTAGTATGCAGGAAGAAGATACCAAAACCCGTAGGTTTGTCGCGGGACTAAGAGGAAGCATAAGAGAATGTTCTGGGCTTATCGAAGCTGTCCAGATTGCTCGAGTGATCGAATCGAGCCAGAAGGAGAGTTATTTCTCCCAGAACAGAGGCATCAAGAGACCAGTCGGAAACTCCTACAACGGGGGCAATAATAGGACGTATAAACCTTTTCGTCCTTAGAATTTTGCTACTGCACCAAAGTCTACTTCCGTAGCTCAACCACAGCCAAAGCCAAATTCTGAAGCCCCGAAGTGCTATAACTGCAACCAACCAGGGCATATGGCAAGAGAATGCCCAAAACCCAAGAAGCGAGTTACATCAAGGACGGGTATATCTTTGTTACATCAGAGGATGCTGCCGCATCGCCCGATGTGGTCACAGGTATGACCGAAACTTTTAAGATTATAATTTCATTGATTGAGCATGTAGACTAAGTAAAAATGAATCACAGGTATCGTACCTATCAATGGCATACCAGCCAGAGTACTCTTTGATTCAGGAGCTACGCATTCATTTATATCTGTGTCGTTTGGAAAGAAGACCAATTTACCCATCAAAACATTAGACTACAAATTACTTGTACGGTCACCGATGGGATTAGAAGTGGAATTAGAGAAAGGTTATGGGCCATGTCCAGTTCTCATTGGCGAGAAAATCTTAGATGCAACTTTAACACAACTTGAGATGGCAGACTTTAACGTCATCTTGGGAATGGACTGGTTAGCTCGGCATTCAGCAAACCTATTATGCACCGAAAAGAAGCTAACGTTCAAAGACAAAGAAGGAGCAGAATTCAATTTCCCAGGAACCAAACTTCCCAGGAGACGTAAGCTCATACTCTCAGCATTAAAGGCTAAGAAGTGCCTTGAAAAGGGAGCCGTCGGATATCTAGTATCAGTGGTCGACCTAACCAAGGACGCGCCACGAATGGAAGATATTGATGTCGTGCGGGATTACCCAGATATATTTCTGGAGGAACTACCCAGATTACCACCCGACCGAGCCACGGAGTTTGTAATAGACCTTCTACCCGGAGCCGCACCAGTATCAAAAGCACCTTATAGAATGGCTCCCGACGGGCCGAAGGGAATTAAAAGTGCAATTACAAGAACTACTGGATAAGGGTTATGTTAGACCCAGTATATCTCCATGGGGAGCACCGATGTTGTTTGTAAAGTAGAAGGATGGTAGTGTTCGATTATGTATCGACTATCGAGAGTTGAATAAGCTGACAATCAAGAATCGATATCCGCTACCTCGGATCGATGACTTGTTTGATCAGTTACAGGGAGCAAAAGTATTTTCAAAGATCGATCTCCGATCAGGCTATCATTAACTAATGATTAAAGAAGGTGATATTCCGAAGACAGCTTTCAGGACAAGATACGGACAATATGAATTCTTAGTAATGTCATTCGGATTAACTAATGCACCGGCACCGTTCATGGAACTTATGACAGAGGGTAGGGTCGATAGACCCATCGACCCTATGTATCCTGAGCATCGACCCTCTGATCGACCCTCAGTTAACAGCATGGTTTATAAATTCAGAATTAATTCTAATTAAATTCTATCGACTTTGTTAGGTTTGCTAGCATTATAATAACACTGTAGAGGTGATTTTAAAGCTTGAAAAAGTGTCTTATAGCAAACTAAGGTGAGGAACCTTAACCCCAAACTAAATCGGTTAATAATAAACTGTTTTCTAATTCTTGAGTCCTATGCCATATTTGATTCTATGCTAATATGTTTGTAATGTACATACAACATGCCATCCAATATTTCTATTACTTGTTCATGCATATTTACTTTATTGTTTATAACATGATGATAATGATGATAGGAATAGGCATGTGCTTGTATGTGTGTGGTAGATGTATTTGATGCTAGCGAGTATCAGGGGAGGTGTGATGAGAACGTCAATAAACGTTAACCTTTGGCGGGTCTCAACACTTTAGCTCTATCTCTAACTCAAGTCTTGTGCATTGACATCGTCGTATCACCATTACCTTAGCAGAACTATTGTTTCGTAGGGTATCAGGGGAGGTGGTCTCGGTCCTTGTAGTCTCTGACTCTATCGGGGGCCTTAGCTCTATCTCTATGGACATTACGAGGGGATCTTTGGGGTGAGGCCTTGGATACACTGTTTGGCATTAGGTTTGGTTAGTAGTTAGCCCAGTTTGTAAGCCCTCGCTAACAGGGGCTTACGTGTTGGTATAGCATTATATAGCAATAAACGTTAACCTTTGTTGTATAATGTTATGGTAGGGTGGATGGGGACGATGATAAACGTTAACCTTCGGGCGGGCTTCCACACCCTATGTATAGAGGTGGTGTCAATAAACGTTAACCTTTGACCACCCAACCTTTCTATTGCGCATTGCAAACTATAAACCAGACCAAAGAGATAAATGAATGTGCATGCATATGTAATGTTTCTTTGTTTTGGCTACTCACTGAGCCGTGTTGTGTGCTCACCCCCTCGACGTCAAATTTTTTTAGTTGATGATGCAGGTTACACAGTTGGAGACTACATGAGTGCTTCTACGTACGGGACGGTAGCAGCAATGGACGTTGGAGCTGAAGATGATACACACGACTCCTCTTGCGAGTGCAACTCGTGTGTATTTGACTAGATATTTTTATAGGTTTCTTTATTGGATTTATAAGACATGTATTTGGCACTTAAATATTTATGTCTCGGTTAAACCCGAAAAAAATTATTATTTATGGATATCATTTTAGTTCTCGGTTCATTTATTTATAAGACTTCCGCTATTGTGTATTTACTCTGATTATGATGGTGAGTGTATGAAGGTTCAGGTAACGCGGGGATAGCCTATTTGAGATCCTGATTGAACCGTTGGTTATTTAGCGGTTCATGAAACCATTCTGAAATATGCAAAATTGGGGTGTGACATATGTCTTTTTTCATGTACACACCATTGGATCTTTTACAAGCACCAATGCTCTCTTCCCAATCCTCAAGAACAATGCTGTCATATTCACACCCAGAGGGAACTTCCTAATTGACTTTATGAAGTTGCCAGTGATGTTTCTTGATCTCGGTTAGTGACTAGTGAATATGATTGATCTTTGTGACTTTAACTTCATCAATGTGTTTTTTTAATATTGAAATATGGTTCTCTAGCATATGATTGATATAATCCATTTTGGACATTTCTCATACTGATGCAGATGATATATATGGACAATTCTCATTTCTCATTTTGGACATTTTGGACATTTTAGACGTTTCTCACTTCTCATTTTAGACATTTTGGATATATGGACATTTCTCATTTCTCATTTTGGACATTTTGGACATCTCTTCTTCATTGTTTTGGTGAGCATAGGTATATACTTCCATTATATCTTGCATGTTTCATGTTGCCTATTTTTTTAGAAGAGACCTGAGCTCACTCATTTTCTGATTGTGCCTTGTTGATTTCTGTAGTTCCTGATTGTGTAACTTGTCCATCTCCTCCTTGCAGGACCATCATTACATATGGATAAATAACTGGCCTTCATATTCGATGTTTTTGTTCATAAACTTGGGATGGAAAATTCTTTGTTGGGACTATATACTGGACCAGTAAGTTGCCTAAGCCATGACTAAGGTAAGATTCAAGATGATCTTAATAACTTACAGCTGTACTATCATGTGTTCTTGAAAGAGAGTATGATTGAAAATCATTATGCTCTTGCTAGCAAACCATCAGATCTACTAGCCATAGTGTTACTTAACTTGAAGTTACTTGTGGCTTGTTTTTTTATTCCTTACCGAAGTGTAAGGTGCTCATGGTTTGCTGTCATTTTGTATCACTAGCTGAAATTATTGTCTTGCAATGATGCTCCAATGGTCATGAATTTTTCTACTTTCAGGGAATCCAAGGAGTTCTATTCTCTTCGGTTGTGTTGCCTTTTTCTTAACCTGCTCTTCTTTTGTGAATCACCATGCTCTGTGAATGTTATTACCTTTATTAGCTGCATCAAGTGTTGTGCTTGAGGACTTAGATATCTTTCATTTGATTTATTAACCTGCTCTTCTTATGCATAGGATCTGTAGATGGTTCTTATTTTTATTGATATCTTTCATTTGATTTATTTTGACTTTTAATTTTGTTAAATAGTAAAACATAATTTACCTTTGATGTCTCATTGTTCTATCCTTCATCACAGGGAAACCCAACATATCTTCAGGTTTCAAATGGCTCATGACAATTCTGGTATAAAATCACCTCTCTTTTCTGCACCAGAATTGTCTTCTCCTTCCAGGACCATCTCGTTACTGCTAGTTGATCACTGGGGGTTTGTAAATGCAGCTCTGAATCATTGCTGTTCTGAAGTTTTCCGATCTTTGTGACCTATGCAGTCGTTTTCCATTTTACGGCCTTCCACCAAGAGTTCATGGCAGATTTCTGCGATTGAGTTCATATTGTAAAGACATTATTTTTCTTGTTCCTGTCAAAATCCAAGTGTAGAACAAAAAAGAGAAATTTTTTTCAGTTAAGGTTAACGGAATCTAATCCCACATTCAACATATAATTGGGTTTCCAATCCCAAATTGAACAAATAATTGGTTTTTTCTTCATTTTTTTTCAGGGGCGGAAAAAGTATCCAAAGGACACTACCTGTAATAATGCATACCTCCTTGCGTTTAAACATTTTACCATGACCATGACCAATGCTTATTACATTCCCACTGGGCTATAATCATTCACTCTGTACCTCAGCCGAGGGGATCCTACTACAGGAAAAAACCGAACGAGATGCCAAACCATTGGACAAGCAAAGGACCTTTGAAAATAATTCGAAGAATAGATATTTCCTCCCTTATTTCCATACGTCTCAACTAATTTTGCAAGGGCAATAATCCATTCACAAACCGTGCAGTCCCACGACAATGCTTTGTTACAGAAATCCAACTTCAAACCAACCTATATTATAGGGCTAGTGTAATACCCGTGTCAATCTAACCCGGTCTTACCACCTTGAACCAGGTTTACCCATCATGGTCGAGTCAAATGGACCAAGGGCGTGAAGGAGATCGAGATCCCAGGTATCAAATCAACCCAAAAACACTTAAATTAGGGGAAGGGTCGCATACCCAGCCAAGGAGGGTCGGAGCCCCCAAAACAGAAAGTCAAACCCTCAGTTTTGAAGGGAGGGTCGGACAACTTAGAGAACCTAGGGTCGACGGGATCATCGACCCTCCCATCGACCCTCCGTTGCCTCCGAAACTGAAATTAGGAAATTTCCTAATTTTCGATTTGGATTCTTTCCTAATCTCAAAGGGACTTATTTTAGGATGTTCCTACTCTATTTAAAGGACTTCCCTAAGCCTCTTTCACTCCTTTCACAACCCTAATTGAATTGAGAGAAAGAGAAGAGAAGGAAAAGAAGAAGAAGAGAAGTAAGGAAGAGAATTTAGCCAAAAGAGAAGAGTTGCAGAGAAGGAGTATTCTTCTCAGGTATGAGTACTAATTCCATGAGTTTCTACAGACCTTAGGTTAGATATTGATGAGAGTGTGATCTCGGAGAAACCCAAACCATCAACCCATGGTTAGGTTTTCATGGAAAACCATAGGAGAATGCATGAAAGCTATTTAGGTGGATGATTCATGGTTCCAGACCATGGAATGAATGTTGAATGGAATGTAGGAGCAAGCCATAGGATCCCAAGCACGAAGAATGGACTAAAAGAGGGAAATTGACCAAAGTACACCGAGGGTCGATGACCATCCGACCCTAGGTGATCCTGAGTATCGATCCTCAGTGTTCGGGAAGTTCAGAGTTTGGGGAGGGTCGCACCCAGGGTCAATCAGGACTCCGACCCTACCTCCGACCCTCAGTTAACAGCATGGTTTTTAAATTCAGAATTTATTCTAATTAAATTCTATCGACTTTGTTAGGTCTTTTAGCAATACAATAACAATATAAAAGGATTCTAAAGCTTGGAAAAGTATCTATTAGCAAGCTAAGGTGAGGAAACAAAACTCTAAACTAATTGGTTAATAACAAACTATTTTTTATTTTCTTGAGTCCAATGCCATGCTTGATTTTATAAGAATATGTTTGTAATGTGCGTACAACATGCCATCCAATATTTCTATTACTTGTTCATGCATATTTATTTTATTGTTTATAACATGATGATGATGATGATGATAGGAATAGGCATGTGATTGTATGTGTGTGGTTGGTGTACTTGATGCAAGCGAGTATCAGGGGAGGTGTGATGAGAACGTCAATAAACGTTAACCTTTGGAAGGTCTCAGCACTTTAGCTCATCTCTAACTCAAGTCTTGTGCATTAGCATCGTCGTATCGCCATTACTTTGGCAGAACTATTATGTTGTAGAGTATCAGGGGAGGTGTTCTCGGTCCTTGTAGTCTCTGACTCTACCAAGGGGCCTTAGCACTATCTCTATGGATATTCTAAGGGATGCTGGGGTGAGGCCTTGGATACACTGTTTGGCATTAGGATTGGTTAGTTGCGAGCCCAGTTTGCAAGCCCTCGCTAATAGGGGCTTACGTGTTGGTATGGCACTATATAGCAATAAACGTTAATCTTTGTTATATAATGTTCATGATTAGGGTGGATGGGGACGACGATAAACGTTAACCTTCGGGTGGACTTCCACACCCTGTGTATAGAGGCGGGGTCAATAAACGTTAACCTTTGACCACCCAACCTTTCTATTGCGCATTGCAAACTATAAACCAGACCAAAGATATGAATTGATTGCATGCATATGTATTGTTGCATTGTTTTGTCTACTCACTGAGCCGTGATGTGTGCTCGCCCCTCGACGTTGAATATTTTTAGTTGATGATGCAGGTTATATCGTTGAAGATTATATGAATGCTCTAGCATACGGGAACGTAGTGGCAATGGAAGCTGAAGCTGAAGTAGATACACATGACTCCTCTTGCGAGTGTAACTCATGTGTATTCGATTAGATATTTTTCTAGATTTTTTTATTTGGATTTAATAAAGACATGTATTTGATAATTATTTATGTCTCAGTTGATACAGAATAATTTGCTATTTAAATATTAATATCACAGTAGATTCTCAGTTCATTTTATTATAAGACTTCCGCTATTGTGTATTTACTCTGATTATGGTTATGGATGTATGGGGTTCAGATAACACAGATATAGCCTACTCGAGATCCTGGTTGAACCGTTGATTTGCTAGTGGTTCATCACACCATTCCGAATAGTATGGAATTAGGGTGTGACAACTTGGTATCAGAGCATCTCAGGCCTTGTCCGCTGAACTAACATACATTCGAGACAATTGTTAACTGAGATAGGATAAAAGTAAAAACCGTAATATTAACACACTATAAGCACCAGTGATGGTTGAGACCAAATTTAAAAAGAGAATACTGCATCTATTAAAGGGGAAACATGTTACATACAATCAGAGAGAGAAGCAAAACATATATACCTAACTAAAGCAGAGTACAGTCCACAACCCGGACAGTTACTCTGTAGTACAAGGAAAATAAAGTACAATCAAGAAGCTGGAGGTGAAGGAGGAGGCGGCGCTTCACGGTCTCTGTCGTAGTCATCGGCATAGACTCTAGTCAACCAGGCTATCTGAGTCTGGGTCGTCTGAAGACTAGCTGTGAGATCAGCCACCCGCTGATCAGTCCGATGCTGTGCGTCCAGCAACTCATCCATCCTCATATCAGATCTGCGCTTAGCCTCTCTAATCTCCTGCAACATCTCCATCATATCAGAAGGTGGGCGTGAAGGACCAGCCGCATGAGAAGGACCAGTCTCAGGTACAAGATCCACCACAGAAGAAGTACCGACTCCAGCCGCATGCGTAGGTGAAGGCGGTGGTATCGAGTCGACATCCATATACATACGATCGTCATCATCGACAGAAACCACATGAGCTCTAGCAGCGGCAGCAGCGGCCTCAGCGTCAGCCATCTCAATGCGAGTGTGAGGGCGTACCATCTCGTTCCTCTCCTCATCATTGACTTGGGCACCCCGCATACCCATCTTGCGGATTGCCTCCCAATCTAGAGGCGACGAGAAGGTTTTCTCCTGAATCTTCTCATCTACTAAGTCAACCCCAAGGCGGGTCAGTAGAACAGTAATCATACGTCCATAGGGTAGATTACCCCTATGACCGGAAAATGTTGCACTAATCATGGTCCGCATGATGATGTAGGGAAGGCAGACTGGCTGTCTGGTGCAGATACTATATATCAGAAACTGGGTCAGCTGAGAAACCCTCTCATAGTGCCCACTCTGCGGGATCAGATTATGCTAGATAATCTTGCAGAAGACCCGTGGAGCTGGACGCAGGTAACAAGCTCTCATCTGCCAGCGATTAGGTCGTAGCAACTGATTGTCGATCTCTGTCCTCATCTCCATGGAAACAAACTGGGGCTCTCCAGGTGCACAGTAAACCATGGGGCCATCATAAGGAATGCCTAGTAGATTGGCCAGTTGCCGATAGTCAAATGAGATATTCACCCCTTTGACGTAGCTGGTGATGCGCAACTCTTGACCCCTCTCGACATCATTGTAATTCCCCATCACCTGGAGATTACAATAGAATAGGCGCACCAAATCCGGACATGTGCACGCGTCGTAAGTGATGACAGGGAGCCACCCCATATCACCAAATGCTCTCTCTACGTTGAACAAGGCTAGCTCAGCCAAGTTCACCATATGACCACCCTCCACTTTCTTACGAGCATAGTCGGCATACTGTGCCTCGGCTTCGTTGGAGCGGAAACGAAGCGGATCACGAACTCTGGGTATCTTGGTACGAGCCATGGTATCTGCAAAAAAGAAAGAAAAACAGATAAGGAGTTAGTAGGATAAAAATTTGAAATTTAGCATTAACGGCGTAAGTTAGCCAAAAACCTCACTTTTTACCATAAACGGGGGCAGGAGGACTTACGTAGGTTCCAACATATCCTACAACACTCACGCAATGGGAAATTGGAACTAATGAAGTCCAATTTGAAGGAATTTTAAGAAATCGAATTTTTTTTGACAAATTAGGGCAAACGAGCAAAAATTCAAGTTTCTCGATAACCAACCGATGAAACTCAAAAATTTTTGAGGGCTTTCATTCCTCGAGTCACCAATAACAAAAGCCCCCAATAAAAATTGAATTTTTACGGTTGGAAAAAGTTTAATTTGAAGAATACCAGTTAAATGGGCAAAAACCTAGAAATGGAAACCTAAAAATAGGTAAAAATGAGAAAACATACCTGTAGGGATGATGTGGACGTCGAAACCCGGACTCAAACTGACCAAAACTAGTGGAGTGGCACTGTTGAAACTCAGAAGGGAGAGACGAGTCGAAACGGGAGGGAAATAATAAAAAATGACCCAAAATCGGATCTTAAAAATCTGATTTTCGGTCTGAGGGTCAGACAATTCAACCAGAACCATCGACCCTCGGATCGACCCTCCCGTCGACCCTCGGCTCTTGGGAATCTGACAGAAAACTAAGGGTCGGAACTGAGGGTCGGACATACCATCGACCCTCACCATCGACCCTGCATAGAAAAGACAGTATTTTTTTTCATAAAATGAATTGAAATTTGAAAGTTTACATCGGTTAACGTGCCTACATGGAGTATAAATGATTTTCTCACTTATTTTGATGATTTTCAGGCACCACCCATCTCAGAAGGAAAATATGTCTAGAAGAAGAGTAACCAGACAGAGCCAAAATGCAGTTCCACCACTACCACCTATGGAGGAAACTAGCCAGGAGAATGTATATGTCCCAGGAAATCCAGATCAGGCAAATCCTACAAATTTGCCACCTCCACCACCGGAACTAGCAACCGTAGTTATGATCCTAGCTCAGCAGCTACAACAGATGCAAGACACACAGGCTCAGATGCAGGTTGCAATGGGAATCATGTTCTAGGCTGTTCATGCTACACCCATGCAGACGGGACAGGCCAGTGCAGCACCGGTGGGTAACCACCCAGCACCTCAAACACCTCAACAACCTGCTGCACAGATTCCAGTACCAGGTCCAGAAGCAGCTCAGGTTAATTATCAGTATCCACAACCTATGTTTGGGGCATATCCCCAAATCAGATGGATCACTCTCGATTGGTTGAGAGATTTTTGAAGATGAAGCCCAGGGAATTTAACGGCAAACCGTCTGATCCGTTATGGCCAGCACACTGGATAGACGAGATGGAGAGAAATTTCCTCATAATGACTATTACAGAGGAAGAAAAATTATTATGTGCCACCTTCATGCTAAAGGGTGACGCACATCATTGGTGGAAATCGACTAGGGCTTACTTATTGACCAAGCACGCCCTACTGACTTGGGCTATTTATAAAGAAGCTTTCTTTGAGAAATATTTTCCACGAAGCTTCAGAGATTCTATGGAGAAGGAGTTCCTGAGTCTATATCAGGGACAGATGTCAGTGGATGCATATCAACAGCGTTATGAAGAGCTATTTTTCTTTGCACCACTTAGTATTGGAAGAAAAAACCAAAAAACCCCGGGGTTTTTTACAGGGAGAGAAAGAAAAAAACAAAAGAGGGGGTTTGGGGAAAAAAAAAAAAAAAAAAAAAAAAAAAATCAAAAAAAAAATAGATATAAGAGAAAGGAAGGAGGGGAAAAAAAAAAAAAAAAAAACAAGAAAAAAAAAGCAAAGAAGTAGAAAAAAGGAAAAAAAAAAAAAAAAAAGGAAAATAGGGAAGCACACGAAAGAAAAAAAAACAAAAAAAAAAACAAAAAAAAGAAAAAAAACCAAAACAAAACAAAGAAAAAGAGGGGGGAAAAAAGGAAAAAGAACAAAAAAGGGAAAAAGGAGGGGGGAGGCCAAAGAAGAGGAGAAACCAAAAAGGGGGTATATGTTGTTACAACCCCAGGATCCCAACACATTTTGTGGTAATGTATCACTTAAACTTTTTAAATTTTTTTTTTATTTTTTTTACTTTATATTTATTTAAATTTATTTTATTTTTTTTTTTTAAAATTTTGTTTTTTTTTTTTTTTTTTTTTTTTTTTTTTTTTTTTTTTTTTTTTTTTTTTTTTTTATTAGGTGAGTTTTTTTATTAAAAAAAAAATTAAAAAAAAAATATTTTTTTTTTTTTTTTTCTTTTTTAACCTAAAAATTTTTTGTGATGAACCGCTAAATAACCAACGGTTCAACCAGAGATCTCAAATAGGCTATCCCCCATGGTGTGCTCCCGCTAAATACCACGGAACCTTCATACACTCACCATCATAATCGAGTAAATACACAATAGCGGAAGTCTTATAAATAAATGAACCCGAGAACTAAAATGATATCCATAAATAATAGCAAATTATTCCGTGTTTAACCCGAGACATAAATATTTAAGTACCAAATACATGTCTTATAAATCCAATAAAGAAACCTATAAAAATATCTAGTCAAATACACACGAGTTGCACTCGCAAGAGGAGTCGTGGTGTATCATCTTCGGCTCCAAGGGCCCATTGCTGCTACCGTCCCGTATGTAGAAGCATTCATATAGTCTTCAACTGTGTAACCCGCATCATCCACTAAAAATATTCGACGCCGAGGGGTGAGCACACAACACGGCTCGCTGAGTAGCCAAAACAATGCAACATTACATATGCATGCACATTCATTTATCTCTTTGGTCCGGTTTATAGTTTGCAATGCGCAATAGAAAGGTTGGGTGGTCAAAGGTTAACGTTTATTGACACCGCCTCTATACACGGGTGTGGAAGTCCGCCCGAAGGTTAACGTTTATCGCCGTCCCCATCCACTCTACCATAACATTATACAACAAAGGTTAACGTTTATTGCTATATAATGCTATACCAACACGTAAGCCCCCGTTAGCGAGGGCTTGCAAACCGGGCTCGCTACTAACCAATCCTAATGCCAAACAAGTGTATCCAAGGCCTCACCCCAAAGATCCCTCGAATGTCCATAGAGATAGAGCTAAGGCCCCCGGTAGAGTCGAGACTACAAGGACCGAGACCACCTCCCCGATACCCTACGACACAATAGTTCTCGCTAAGGTAATGGCGATACGACGATGTCAATGCACAAGACTTGAGTTAGAGATAGAGCTAAAGTGCCGAGACCCGCCAAAGGTTAACGTTTATTGACGTCCCTCATCACACCTCCCCGATACTCGCCGCATCAAGTACATCAACCACACACATACAAGCACATGCCTATTCCTATCATCATCATCATCATCATGTTATAAACAATAAAGTAAATATGCATGAACAAGTAATAGAAATATTGGATGGCATGTTGTATGCACATTACAAACATATTTGCATAGAATCAAACATGGCATAGGACTCAAGAATTAGAAAACAGTTTATTATTAACCGATTTAGTTTGGAGTTAAGGTTCCTCACCTTAGTTTGCTATAAGATACTTTTCCAAGCTTTAAAATCACCTCTACAGTGTTATTATAGTGCTAGCAAACCTAACAAAGTCGATAGAATTTAATTAGAATTAATTCCGAATTTAAAAACCATGACGTTAACTGAGGGTCGATCAGAGGGTCGATGCTCAAGATACATAGGGTCGATGGGTCTATCGACCCTACCCTCCGCCCGAACTTCCCGAATGCCGAGGGTCGATGGTCGGGGTGCCTAGGGTCGATGGGTCTATCGACCCCGTGCGCGACCCTCGGTGCACTCCGGTCCAATTTCCACTTTTTAATTCATTCTTCGTGTTTGGGGTCCTATGGCTTGCTTCCACATTCCATTAAACATTCATTCCATGGTCTGAAACCATGATTCATCCTCCTAGATGGCTTTCATGCATTATCCTCGGGTTTTCCATGAAAACTAACCATGAATGGATGGTTTGGGTTTCTCCGAAATCCTACACTCAACCATATCTAACCTAAGGTCTGTAGAAACTCATGGAATTAGTATCCATACCTGAGAAGATTACTTTTCTCTGGAAATTCTTCTCCTTTTTGCTAAGTCCTCTTCCTTGCCTCTTTTCTTCCTCTTTTCCTTCTTCTCTCTTTCTCTCAATTCAATTAGGGTTGTGAAAGGAGTGAAAGTGGCTTAGGGACGTCCTTTAAATAGAGTAGGAATGTCCTATAATAGTCCCATTGAGATTTGGAAAGAATCCCAATCGAAAATTAGGAAATTTCCTAATTTCGGCCTCGGCAAGTGAGGGTCGATGAGAGGGTCGATGATCCCGCCGACCCCGTGGTCTCCGACACCGTCCGACCCTCTCCCAAATTTTAAGGGTCCGAGTTTCTGATTTGGGAGGGTCGACCGTCTCGCTTAGCCGGGTATGCGACCCTTCCTCTATTTTAAGTATTTTTGGGTCGATTTGATACCTGGGATCTCGCTCTCCTTCACGCCCTTGGTCCATTTGCCTCGACCATGATGGGTGAACCTGGTTCAAGGTGGTAAGACCGGGTTAGTTTGACACGGGTCTTACAACTCCCCCCAACTTATAAAAATTTCGTCCTCGAAATTGGACGTACCTTCTGAATCAAATAAGTGAGGGTATTGCTTCCGCATAGCATTTTCTTCTTCCCATGTAACTTCTTCCATGTCTCTACTTTTCCATGTGACCTTAACATAGTAGATATCTCTTGCGGCGTAGACGTTGAACCTTTCGACTAGTGATTTCCGTTGGTGTTACTTCAAATGTCAAATCATCAACCAACTCCGGCAAATCCACCGCCAAAACATGCGTTGGGTCTTTGACATACTTCTTCAAGAAGGAAATGTGAAATACGTCATGCACGCTTGACATAGACGGTGGTAGTGCTAACCGATAAGCTACTTTTCCACGCTTAGCCGGAATTTCATATGGCCCGACATATCTTGGACTTAGTTTTCCTTTCCCGTCCGAACCTCTTCAATCCTCGCATAGGCGATACCTTCGAAAATACTTTATCACCTACGGCGAACTCTAGATCTCTTCGCCGAGCATCCGTCATATTGCTTCCGACGGCTCCGAGCGGTTCTCACTCTTTCCTTGATAATGTCGACCACTCGACAAGTCTCTTCAACGAATTCCGGTCCAACAATACTACGCTCTCCAACTTCATTCCGAAACAAAGGAGTTCGACACTTCCCGCCATACAAGTGCTTCATAAGGTGACATCCGTATAGTAGCCCGATAGCTATTGTTATAAGCCAAACTCGATCAATGGTAACCTTTCATCCCATGATCCCTTGAAATCAATTACACATGCTCGTAGCATATCTTCTAGAATCTGAATTGTGCGCCCGACCGGCCCATCCGTCCGCGGGTGGAATGCAAGATCGAACTTCAACGTTGTACCCATAGCCTTTTGCAATCCTTCCCAAAATTTAGAAGTAAATCGTGGATCTCTATCCGACACAATGCTTTCCCGGTACACCGTGTAAGCGAACAATGTTATCCACATACAGCTTTGCTAACCTTTCCAAGGTGTATACCGAGGTCGTATAGGTATGAAACGAGCCGTCTTTGTCGACGGTCTACAATCACCCAAACCGCGTCTACTACTCGAGGAGTCAATGGTAGTCCCGTGACGAAGTCCATAGTGATGCAGTCCCATTTCCATGCCGGTTCCGGTAACGGCCGCAATAGTCCTCGCGGGTTTTTGTCGCTCAGCCTTTACTTTCTCGACAACTTAGGCATTGAGACACGAATTTAGCTACATCCGCTTTCATTCCCCTCCACCAAGGATAATTTCTTTAGGTCATGATACGCCTTTTGTACTTCCAGGATGTACCGAGTAGATGGTGGTGTGGGCTTCTTTCATGAGTCGGTGTCTAATGTCTACACTTTCCGCTTCGGGTACACATATTCTTCCTTTGTATTTCAGTACCTTCTCGTCATCCAAGGTGAACTCGGGGTTAGTCCTACCTTTCTCAATATCTTCGGTACTCGCTCTCGGATAAGGATCCGCTTTGATAGCCGCCTTCACTTCATCCACTATATCCGGTATAATCTTCAATGCCGCGAACATATTCGAAAAACCGATGAATAAACCCTTGGTTGGCTGATCCATCCGTTGTGTCTATCACATACCGCTCGCGGCCGCGATTGAATACCATTCCGGTAGTGCACATTGCCGCAGCCGCGCTAACTTCTCCTTGAGATTTTATCATTGCTTTTCTCGCTCAATGCATCCGCTACTACGCTCGCTTTTCCCGGATGATACCGGATATCACAATCATAGTCTTTCAATAGTTCCAGCCATCTTCTTTGTCTCATATTCAACTCCTTCCGATTAAATAAATAAGTAAGACTTTTATGGTCCGAGTTAATTTGGAATTTCTCTCTGTATAGGTAATGTCTCCATATCTTGACAAAGATGTACTACCGCCGCTAACTCCAAATCGTGAGTGGGGTAATTTTTCTCATGTACCTTCAATTGTCTCGAGGCATAGGCAATCACTTGCTCTCCTTGCATAAGCACACATCCTAATCCCAATCCCGACGCATCGGTATATAAGGTAAACGCCCGGTCCCGGGATAGGAATAGTCAAAATCGGAGCGGATATCAATCTGGTCTTCGCGTTTGAAAACTCTTTTCACACTTATCCGTCCATACAAATTTTTCACCTTTCTTGGTCAAACCGGTGAGAGGTACGGCAATCCGAGAATAGTCTTCTACGAATCTCCGATAATAACCAGCTAGACCCGAAAAACTTCTAATTTCCGAAACGCTCTTTGGTGCTTCCCACTTTACGATAGCCTCGATCTTACTGGGGTCCACTTTGATTCCTTCAACGGATACTACATGGCCTAGAAAGGCGACTTCACTTAGCCAAAACTCACACTTTGAAAATTTGGCGTATAACTTCTCTTTCCTTAAACGCCGTAGGGCTGCGTTTAGGTTCTTGACATGGGTTTCCTTGTCTTTGGAGTATACCAATATGTCATCAATAAATACTATCACCGACGTGTCCAACATATCGTGGAAAACTCGGTTCATAAGTTCCATGAACGTTGCCGGTGCATTAGTTAATCCGAATGACATCACTAAGAATTCATAATGTCCGTATCTTGTCCCGAAAGCCGCCTTCGGAATGTCACCTTCTTTAATCTTCGCTGATGATAGCCCGATCGAAGATCGATCTTTGAAAATACTTTTGCTCCCCTCGTAACCGATCGAACAAGTCATCGATCCGAGGTAGCGGATATCGATTCTTGATTGTCAGCTTATTCAACTCTCGATAGTCGATACATAATCGAACGCTACCATCCTTCTTCTTTACGAACAACACCGGTGCTCCCCATGGAGATATACCGGGTCTAACGTAACCCTTATCCAGCAGTTCTTGTAATTGCACTTTTAATTCCTTCCGCCCCGAGGGAGCCATTCTATAAGGTGCTTTTGATACCGGTGCGGCTCCCGGGTAGAAGGTCTATTACAAACTCCGTGGCTCGGCCGGGTGGTAATCCGGGTAGTTCCTCCGAAAATACATCCGGGTAATCCCGCACGACATCAATATCTTCCATTTGTGGCGCGTCTCCTGGTTAGGCCCGACCACCGATACTAGATATCCGACGGCTCCCTTTTCAAGGCACTTCTTAGCCTTTAATGCCGAGAGTATGAGCTTGCGCCTCCCGGGAAGTTTGGTTCCCGAGAAACTGAATTCTGCTCCTTCTTTGTCTTTGAACGTTAGCTTCTTTTCGGCGCATAATAGGTTTGCCGAATGCCGAGCTAACCAGTCCATTCCCAAGATGACGCCAAAGTCTCGCCATCTCAAGTTGTATTAAAGTTGCATCTAAGGTTTTCTCGCCAATGAGAACTGGACATGGCCCATAACCTTTCTCTAATTCCACTTCTAATCCCATCGGTGACCGTACAAGTAATTTGTAGTCTAATGTTTTGATGGGTAAATAGATCTTCTTTCCAAACGACACAAATATAAATGAGTGAGTAGCTCCAGAATCAAAGAGTACAATGGCGGGTATGCCATTGATAGGTATGATACCTGTGTTTCGTTTTTACTCAGTCTACATGCCCAATCAATGTAATTATAACCTTAAAAGTTTCGGGTCATACCCGCGACCACATCGGGCGATGCGGCAAAGATCCTCTCGATGTAACAAAGATATACCCGCCCTTGATGTAACCGCTTCTTGGGTTTTGGGCATTCTCTTGCCATATGCCCCGGTTGGTTGCGCTTATAGCACTTTGGGGCTTCGGAATTTGGCTTTGGCCGTGGTTGAGCTGCGGAAGTAGACTTTGGTGCAGTAGCAGGAAATTTCGAGGACTAAAAGGTTTATACGCCCTATTATTGCCTCCGCTGTAGGAGTTTCCGGCTGGTCTCTTGATGCCTCCGCTCGGGAGAAATAACTCTCCTTCCGGCCCGATTCGATCACTCGAGCGATCCGGACAGCTTCGCTGTAGATTTTCTTCTCTAAGCCCGTAACATTTTCTCTTATGCTTCCTCTTAGTCCCGCGACGACAAACCTGGGTTTTGGTATCTTCTTCCCGCATACTAGCCGGGGCGAAGAAAAACAGCTCTTCATAGCGCCGTTGATACGAGCCCACGGACATCCGCCCCCCGGTAGCGGACTCAAGAACTCTTTCTCCATTGAATCTCCCAAGCTTCTTGGGAAATACTTCTCGAAGAACGCTTCTTTATATATAGCCCATGTCAGTAGGGCATGCTTGGTCAATAAGTACGCCTTTGTAGATTTCCACCAACGGTGTGCATCGCCTTTGAGCATGAAGGTGGCGCATAGTACTTTCTCTTCCTCGGTGATAGTCATCATAAGGAAGTTCCTTTCCATCTCGTCTATCCACGGGTGCGGGCCACAAGGGGATCGACGGCTTGCCGTTGAATTCCTCTCGGTTTCATTTTCAAAAATCTCTCCACTAGCCGGGAGTGATCCAGCTTGATTTTGGTATGCCCCAAACATAGGGGGTGGATAGTTGTACATCCCTTGTGCCGCTTCCGGGACCCGCACCGGAATTGGTGCAGCCGGTTGTTGCGGTGTCCGAGGAGCCGGGTGGTTACCCACCGGGTGCCGCACCGGGCTTGCCCAGGGTGTATGGGTGCAGCCCGAGTGGCTTGATACATAATCCCCATGGCAACCTCGCATTTGAGCTTGTGCGCGTTGCATCCGCCGTAGCCGCCGAGCTAGGTTCATAACCACGCTTGCTAGCTCCGGTGGTGGAGGTGGCAAATTTGTAGGGTTTGCCGGTTCTGGATTACCCCGTGCATGGTTATTCTCTTGACTAGTCTCCTCCACCGGTGGTGGTGGTGGGGACCGTATTTCGGGTTGTATGCTTTCCCATTTTTACCTGTTTTTAGGTTTCCATTCCTAGGTTTTTGCCCATTTAACTTGTATTTTTCAAATTAAACTTTTTCCAACCGTAAAAATTTGATTTTTATTGGGGGCTTTTGTTGTTGGTGTCTTGAGGAACGAAAGCCCTCAAAAAAATTTTTGAGTTTCATCGGTTGGTTATCGAGAAACTTAATTTTTTCTCTTTTTGCCCTACTTTGTCGAAATTTTTCGATTTCTTGCAATTCCTTCAAATTGGACCTTGTCAGTGAAAATTTCCTTCCCGTTTAACTGCTGTATGATGTGTTGGAACTTACGTAGGTCCTCCCGCCCACTTGTATGGGTGAAAAGTGAGGCTTTTGACCAACTTACGCCGTTATAATGCCCAATTTTTAAATTTTTATCCTATTAACTCCTTGTTTTCCTTTTTCTTCCCTATCCCGCAGATACTATGGCTCGCACCAAAGTACCCGGAGTTCGTGGATCCGCTTCGCTTCCGCTCCAATGAAGCCGAGGCACAGGATGCCTACTATACGTGCAAGAAAGTGGAAGGGGGTCGTATGGCGAACCCGGGCCGAGCTAGCCTTGTTCAATGTAGAGAGAGCTTTTGGTGATATGGGGTGGCTCCCCGTCGTCATCACATACGATGCGTGCACACGCCCGTAGTTAGTGCGCCGCTCCCACCAGAACCTTCGGGATTGTGGGAAACCACAACGATGTGGAGCTTGGTCGGAGTTGCGCATCACTAGCTACGCCAAGGGGGTGCAGATTTCCTTTGATTATCGGGCAGCGGGCCGACCTGCGGGGCATTCCTTATGATGGTCCTATGGTGTACCGCGCACCCGGTGAGCACGACTTTATTGAGATGTGGTTGCGGGCCGAGATTGATAGTCGGGCCATTACAGCCCGATCGCCGGCGGATGAGGGCGTGCTACTTGCGTCCGGCTCCACGGGTGTTCTCAGAGGATCATTCAAAGACAACCCGATCCCGCAGAGTGGGCACTATGAGAGGGTGTCTCAGCTGACCCGGCTTTTGATCTACAGGATATGCACTCATCAGCCCGTCCGCCTTCCTTACATCATCATGCGGACGATGATCGGCGCTACATTGTCCGGGCCATAGGGGTAATCTACCCTATGGACGTGATGATCACCATACCGCTGATCCCCCCCGGGGTTGACCTAGTTGATGAGAAGATCTCAGGAGAAGACCTTCTCGTCGCCCCTAGATTGGGAGGCTATATGCAAGATGGGACTTCGAGACGCTCAGGGTTAGCGATGATGAGAGGAACGCGATGGTGCGCCCTCACACTCGGGTCGAGGTGGCCGATGCCGAGGCGCCGCCGCCGCCGCTAGGGCTCGGTGGATCCCGCCGACGATGATGATCGTATGTACATGGACGCCGACGCGATACCCCCGCCTTCACCTACACATGCGGCCGGAGTTGGTACTTCGCATGCGGCGGATTCTCGCACCGAGACCGGTCCTTCTCATGAGGCTGGTCCTTCGCCATCCGCCTTCTCGATATGATGGAGATGTTGCGCGAGATCGAGAGACTCGGCGCAGATCGGACCCGAGGATGGAGGAGTTGCTAGATGCTCGGCGCATGAGAGTGGATGAGCCGTTGGCCGCTCAGGACACATCCGACGCGCCGGATAGGTGAGCTCATGGAGATCCAAAAGGGCGACCGACAGAGAGTAGCCGATCTCACGGCCTAGTCTACGGACGACCCGCACTCGGGATAGCCCGGCTGACTAGAGTCTATGCCGAGGACTACGACGGAGATCGTGAGGCTCCACCTCCTCCTTCGCCTCCCGCTTCCCGATTGTACTTTTTGTTTTTCCCGCACTTCGCAGTAACCGGTCCGGGCCGTGGACTGTACTCGCTTTAGATATATATTTACACTTTGTTTCGCTCTCATTGTATGTCAACTTGTTTCTCTTTTAATAGATGTATTATTCTCTTTTTAAATTTGGTCTCAACATCACTTGTGCTTATAATGTGTTAATATTACTGTTTTTATTTTATCCTATCTCGCCCACTATTGCCGCGAATGTATGATAGTTCGGCGGGCAAGGCCCGAGATGCTCGATACCAAGTTGTCACACCCCACTTCCGCACATTTCGGAACGGTGCGATGAACCGCTAAATAACCAACGGTTCAACCAGATCTCAAATAGGCTATCCCCGCTTACCCGAACCTTCATACACTCACCATCATAATCGAGTAAATACACAATAGCGGAAGTCTTATAAATAAATGAACCGAGAACTAAAATGATATCCATAAATAATAGCAAATTATTCTGGTTTAACCGAGACATAAATATTTAAGTACCAAATACATGTCTTATAAATCCAATAAAGAAACCTATAAAAATATCTAGTCAAATACACACGAAGTTGCACTCGCAAGAGGAGTCGGGTGTATCATCTTCGGCTCCGGCGCGGTCCATCGCCGCTACCGGTCCCGTACGTAGAAGCATTCATATAGTCTTCAACCGTGTAACCCGCATCATCCACTAAAAATATTCGACGCCGAGGGGGGGTGAGCACACAACACGGCTCGCTGAGTAGCCAAAACAATGCAACATTACATATGCATGCACATTCATTTATCTCTTTGGTCCGGTTTATAGTTTGCAATGCGCAATAGAAAGGTTGGGTGGTCAAAGGTTAACGTTTATTGACACCGCCCTATACACTGGGTGTGGAAGTCCGCCCCGAAGGTTAACGCTTATCGCCGCCCCCATCCACCCTACCATAACATTATACAACAAAGGTTAACGCCTATTGCTATATAATGCTATACCAACACGTAAGCCCCCGTTAGCGAGGGCTTGCAAACCGGGCTCGCTACTAACCAATCCTAATGCCAAACAAGCGTATCCAAGGCCTCACCCCAAAGATCCCTCGAATGTCCATAGAGATAGAGCTAAGGCCCCCGGTAGAGTCGAGACTACAAGGGCCGAGACCACCTCCCCGATACCCTACGACACAATAGTTCTCGCTAAGGTAATGGCGATACGACGATGTCAATGCACAAGACTTGAGTTAGAGATAGAGCTAAAGTGCCGAGACCCGCCAAAGGTTAACGCTTATTGACGCCCTCATCACACCTCCCCGATACTCGCCGCATCAAGTACATCAACCACACACATACAAGCACATGCCTATTCCTATCATCATCATCATCATCATGTTATAAACAATAAAGTAAATATGCATGAACAAGTAATAGAAATATTGGATGGCATGCCGAATGCACATTACAAACATATTTGCATAGAATCAAACATGGCATAGGACTCAAGAATTAGAAAACAGTTTATTATTAACCGATTTAGTTTGGAGTTAAGGTTCCTCACCTTAGTTTGCTATAAGATACTTTTCCAAGCTTTAAAATCACCTCTACAGGGTTTAGGGTCGATGGGCCTATCGACCCTACCCTCCGCCCGAACTTCCCGAACGCCGAGGGTCGATGGTCGGGGTGCCTAGGGTCGATGGGTCTATCGACCCCGTGCGCGACCCCGGTGCACTCTGGTCCAATTTCTACTTTTTAATTCATTCTTCGTGTTTGGGGTCCTATGGCTTGCTTCCACATTCCATTAAACATTCATTCCATGGTCTGAAACCATGATTCATCCTCCTAGATGGCTTTCATGCATTATCCTCGGGTTTTCCATGAAAACCTAACCATGAATGGATGGTTTGGGTTTCTCCGAAATCCTACACTCAACCATATCTAACCTAAGGTCTGTAGAAACTCATGGAATTAGTATCCATACCTGAGAAGATTACTTTTCTCTGGAAATTCTTCTCCTTTTTGCTAAGTCCTCTTCCTTGCCTCTTTTCTTCCTCTTTTCCTTCTTCTCTCTTTCTCTCAATTCAATTAGGGCTGTGAAAGGAGTGAAAGTGGCTTAGGGACGCCCTTTAAATAGAGTAGGAATGTCCTATAATAGTCCCATTGAGATTTGGAAAGAATCCCAATCGAAAAATTAGGAAATTTCCTAACTTCGGCTCCCCGGCGGCAAGTGAGGGTCGATGAGAGGGTCGATGATCCCGCCGACCCCGTGGTCCGACCCGTCCGACCCTCTCCCAAATTTTAAGGGTCCGAGTTTCTGATTTGGGAGGGTCGACCCCGCTTAGCCGGGTATGCGACCCTTCCTCTATTTTAAGTATTTTTGGGTCGATTTGATACCTGGGATCTCGCTCTCCTTCACGCCCTTGGTCCATTTGCCTCGACCATGATGGGTGAACCTGGTTCAAGGTGGTAAGACCGGGTTAGTTTGACACGGGTCTTACAGCACCGGTGTTGTTCGTAAAGAAGAAAGATGGTAGCGTTCGATTATGTATCGACTATCGGGAGTTGAATAAACTGACAATCAAGAATCGATATCCACTACCTCGGATCGATGACTTGTTCGATCAGTTACAAGGAGCGAAAGTATTTTCTAAGATCGATCTTCGATCGGGCTATCATCGGCCGAAGATTAAAGAAGGTGATATTCCAAGACAAAGCATTCGAGACCGGATATGGACATTATGAATTTTTGGTTATGTCTTTCGGATTAACTAATGCACCAAGCAACGCTCATGGAACTTATGAACCGAGCCTTCCACGATATGTTGGATACGTCGGTTATAGTATTTATTGATGACATATTGGTATATTCCAAGGACAAGGAAACTCATATCAAGAACCTAAACGCAGCCCTACAGCGCTTAAGGAAAGAGAATCTATATGCCAAATTTTCAAAGTGCGAGTTTTGGCTAAGTGAAGTCGCATTCCTAGGCCATGTAGTATCCGTAGATTCGTAGAAGACTATTCTCGGATTGCCGCACCTCTCACCCGCTTGACTAAGAAAGGTGAAAAGTTTGTATGGACCGATAAATGGAGAAGAGTTTCCAAACACCGAAGACCGGATTGATATCCGCCCCAATTTTGACTATTCCCGCTCCAGACATACATTTACTTTATACACTGATGCGTCGGGACTGGGACTAGGATGTGTGCTTATGCAAGGAGAGCAAGTAATTGCTTATGCCTCAAGACAGTTAAAGGTACATGAGAAAAATTATCCCACTCATGATCTGGAGCTAGCGGCAGTAGTACATGCGGTCAAGATATGGAGACATTACCTATACGGAGAGAAATTTCAGATTAAGTCGGACCATAAAAGTCTTACTTTTATTTATTTAATCGAAGGAGTTGAATATGAGACAAACGAAGATGGCCGGAACTATTGAAAGACTATGAGTGCGATATCCAGTATCATCCGGGAAAAGCGAACGTAGTAGCGGATGCATTAAGTAGAAAAGCAATGATAAAATCTCAAGGAGAAGTTAGCACGACCGCAACAATGTGCACCACCGGAATAGTATTCAATCACAACAACGAGCAGTGTGTGATAGATACAATGGATGAATCAGCCAACCAAGGGTTTATTCATCGGTTTTCGTATATGTTTGCGGCATTGAAGATTATACCAGATATAGTGGATGAAGTGAAGACAGCTATCAAAGCAGATCCTTATCTGAGAACAGTACAAGAAGATATTGAGAAAGGTAGGACCAACCCTGAGTTCACCTTGGATGACAAGAAGGTACTAAAATACAAAGGAAGAATATGTGTACCTGAAACAGAAAGTGCAGACATTAGACACCGACTGATGAAGGAAGCCCACACCACCATCTATTCGATACATCCTGGAAGTACAAAAATGTATCATGACCTAAAGAAACTATATTGGTGGAGGGGGATGAAAGCAGATGTAGCTAAGTTCGTGTCCCAAGGCCTAAATTGTCGAAGGTAAAGGCCGAACGACAAAGACCCGCAGGATCGCTGCAGCCATTACCGGAACCAAAGCATGGAAATGGGATCTGATCACTATGGACTTCGCCACGGGGCTACCATTGACTCCTCGAGTAGTTGACGCAGTTTGGGTGATTGTGGACCGCCCGACTAAAAACAGCTCGCTTCATACCTATACGACCTCGGTATACACTGGAAACGTTAGCAAAGCTATATGTGGATAATATTGTTCGATTACATGGTGTTCCAGAAAGCATTGTGTCTGATAGAGATCCACGATTTACTTCCATGTTTTGGGAAGGATTGCAAAAGGCTATGGGTACAACGCTAAAGTTCAGGATCGCATTCCACCCACGCACGCACGGACGAGCGAGCGCACAATCCGGATTCTAGAAGATATGCTACGAGCATGTGTGATTGATTTTAAAGGATCATGGGACGAAAAGTTACCATTGATCGAGTTCGCTTATAACAATAGCTATCAGGCCACTATACAGATGTCACCTTATGAAGCACTGTATGGCAGGAAGTGTCGAACTCCCTTGTTTTGGAATGAAGTTGGAGAACGTAGTATTGTTGGACCGGAATTTGTGGAAGAAACTTGCCGAGTGGTCGACATCATCAAGGAAAGAGTGAGAACAGCTCGTAGGACCCGCCGAGGCAATATGCCGATACTCGACGAAGAGATCTAGAGTTCTCTGTAGGTTATAAAGTATTTTTGAAGGTATCGCCTATGCGAGGATTGAAGAGGTTCGGACTGAAAGGGAAACTAAGTCCAAGATATGTCGGGCCATATGAAATTCTAGCTAAGCGTGGAAAAGTAGCTTATCAGTTAGCACTACCACCATCTATGTCAAGTGTGCATGATGTATTTCACATTTCCTTATTGAAGAAGTATGTCAAGGATCCAACGCATGTTTTGACAGTAGATTTGCCGGAATTGACTGATGATTTGACATTTGAAGTAACACCAACAGAGATCACTAGTCGAATGGGAGATATCTATTATGTTAAGGTCACATGGAAAAGTAGAGACATGGAAGAGGTTACATGGGAAGAAGGAAATGCTATGCGAAAGCAATACCCTCACTTATTTGATTCAGAAGGTACGTACAATTTCGAGGACGAAATTTTTATAAGTTGGGGGGAGTTGTAAGACCCGTGTCAATCTAACCCGGTCTTACCACCTTGAACCAGGTTTACCCATTATGGTCGAGTCAAATGGACCAAGGGCGTGAAGGACATCGAGATCCCAGGTATCAAATCGACCCAAAAAGCACTTAAAATAAGGGAAGGGTCGCATACCCAGCTAGGGGGGGTCGGACCTCCCAAAAACGGAAAGTCGACCCCTCGCTTCGAAGGGAGGGCCGGACAGCTTAAGACCCTAGGGTCGACGGGATCATCGACCCTCGGATTCTGCCGAATATAGAAATTAGGAAATTTCCTAATTTTCGATTTGGATTCTTTCCTAATCTCAAAGGGACTTATTTAGGATGTTCCTACTCTATTTAAAGGACGTCCCTAAGCCACTTTCACTCCTTTCACAACCCTAATCGAATTGAGAGAAAGAGAGGAGAAGGAAAGAGGAAGAAGGAAGGGAAGGAAGAGAAATTAAGCCAAAAGAGAAGAGTTGCAGAGAAAGATTATCTTCTCAGGTATGGATACTAATTCCATGAGTTTCTACAGACCTTAGGTTAGTTAATGTTGAGAGTGTGATTTCGGAGAAACCCAAACCATCAAGCTATGGTTAGGTTTCCATGGAAAACCATAGAAGAATGCATTAAAGCTATCTAGGTGGGTTATACATGGTTTCAGACCATGGAATGAATGTAGAATGGAATGTAGGAGCAAGCCATAGGATTCCAAGTACGAAGAATGGATTAAAAGAGGGAATTGGACCAAAGTGCACCGAGGGTCGCACCGAGGGTCGATGACCATTCGACCCTAGGTGTTCCTGACCATCGACCCTCGGCGTTCGGGAAGTTCGGGAGTTAAGGGAGGGTCGCACCCGGGGTCGATCCCGACTCCGACCCTACCTCCGACCCTCGCCAACGGAGTAGTTTTTAAATTCCGAATAAATTCTAATTAAATTCTATCGACTTTGTTAGGTTTTCTAGCAATATAATAACACTGTAAAGGTGATTCTAAAGCATGGAAAAGTATCTATTAGCAAGCTAAGGTGAGGAACCAGAACTCCAAACTAAACTGGTTAATAACAAAAACTGTTTTCTATTTCTTGAGTCCTATGCCATGCTTGATTCTATGCGAATATGTTTGTAATGTGCATACAGCATGCCATCCAATATTTCTATTATTTGTTCATGCATATTTACTCTATTGTTTATAACATGAAGATGATGATGATGATAGGAATAGGCATGTGCTTGTATGTGTGTGGTTGATGTACTTGATGCGAGCGGGTATCAGGGGAGGTGTGATGAGAACGTCAATAAACGTTAACCTTTGGCGGGTCTCAAAGACTTTAGCTCTATCTCTAACTCAAGTCTTGTGCATTAGCATCGTCGTATCGCCATTACTTTAGCAGAACTATTATGTCGTAGAGTATCAGGGGAGGTGGTCTCGGTCCTTGTAGTCTCTGACTCTACCGGGGGGCCTTAGCTCTATCTCTATGGACATTCTGAGGGATGCTGGGGTGAGGCCTTGGATACACTTTTTGGCATTAGGATTGGTTAGTTGCGAGCCCAGTTTGCAGCCCTCGCTAACGGGGGCTTACGTGTTGGTATGGCACTATATAGCAATAAACGTTAACCTTTGTTATATAATGTTCATGATTGGGTGCATGTGAGTTGACGATAAACGTGATCTTCGGGCAACGGTCACACACGTGTATAGAGGCGGGGTCAATAAACGCGACCTTTGGCTACCTAAACCTTTCTATTGCATACTGCAAACTTATATACCAGACCAAAGATATAAATTGATTTTTGCACGCATATGTATTGTTGCATTGTTTTGGCTACTCACTGAGCCGTGATGTGTGCTCACCCCTCGACGTCGAATATTTTTAGTTGATGATGCAGGTTATACCGTTGAAGATTATATGAATGCTCCAAACATACGGGAACGTAGCGGCGATCGAAGCCAAGGCCGAAGTGGATACACATGACGACTCTCGCGAGTGCAACTCGTGTGTATTTGATTAGATATTTTATAGGTTTCTTTATTGGATTTATTAAGACATGTATTTGGTATTTAAATATTTATGTCTTAGTTGAAAACAGAATAATTTGTTATATTAAATTATTGATATCACCTTAGTTTCTCGCTCATGTTATTATAAGACTTCCGCTATTGTGTATTTACTCCGATTATGATTACGGATGTGTGTAAGTTTAGATAACACGGGATATAGCCTATTCGAGATCCCTGGTTGAACCGTTGGTTTATTAGCGGTTCATCACACCATTCCGAATAGTGCAGAATTGGGGTGTGACAACCCCCCAAAAAAAAAAAAAAAAAAAAAAAAAAAAAAAAAAAAAAAAAAAAAAAAAAAAAAGAGGAGAAAAAAAAAAAAAAAAAAAAAAAAAAAAAAAAAAAAAAAAAAAAAAAAAAAAAAAAAAAAAAAAAAAAAAAAAAAAAAAAAAAAAAAAAAAAAAAAAAAAAAAAAAAAAAAAAAAAAAAAAAAAAAACAAGAACTGATTGAACATAGGAAATGCACTAGATAACTCCAATAAAAAAAAAGTAGGGATAAAAGAGAATTGTGCTCACACTAAGCACATGAATCTATTTTAATCTATAATAATTCAAAACGATGCACAAATCAAACGATGGAAGAATTTGAAATGGACAAGGTAGGACCCTATATATATGATGTTAGCAATCAATTGACTTCTCCATAAAACATTCTGATTTACAACATCATACTACAACTGAATTTACGTCAACATTGTCCACTAAATTACACTTCTATTCCAAATCAAGTTTTTCCACAGCATCCATGAGTTCATCCAAAATTTTAGTAGCATTCCTATAACCACTAGCTACTCCGCTTAGGTACCCTTTCAAATAGCCCGAGGAACGGGACGCAATCGCCATATTTTTTGTTGGACCCTGTGAGCATTGACCTATTTCTTGGTTAGAATCAATCTCTGGTACTTGCTCTATCCATTCGAACATTCCACAACCACGATTGTCCATTTGCAAGACAATTAATAAAAAATATAAATATCATTTTTATATTACTAGCATTTGCAATAAAAAAGGATGCTATAAAAAAAATAAGTTTGAGTTTGCAGTTATACCCCTGTAGATTGTGGACAACACCAGAATAACCGTCCATCATTCGCTACTGTTTTGACCCGCCTAACCTTACATTGTCCTCTACATTTACATAATTTAAAATGGTCGACCCACATAAAAAATGAAGGACATCTGCGAGGGCATCTGTAGTACTGTTTGCCCTCATTCTTTCCTTTTGTCGTTGTCAATATCTCACAAGCAGCACCACAATTCTCGCATTTTGCTACATTACTAGCCATCTTGTAAACTGCAAGGGATGGTTAAATTGATGGTTGAAATTTACTTACATAGAAATATATCACTGGCTACGCTATATATGATGGTGAATGATGCTCATTTTTACAGTTGCATCTTAGCCCATGAGGTATTAGTCACTCAGATGAACTTGATCAATAAATACAAGTATTTGGATCCATTTGATCATCCAAGCATGTTTGAACCAAGAATGCAATGGAGTTACTAATGTAGTTTGCAAATCCAAAGATTTATGGATTGCAAATGCAAACAGACCCAAATAAGCTGATGATAGTTAGATATAAGGCTTGATAACAGTAAACAAGTTCAAGAAATAAAATAGAGCGACAAAATAAACAGAAAGAAGTAGTTCTGACTTTAATTAACTGATCATGCATATCGAATTTGCAGATAGAATTCTGATTCTGGGAAACTAAAGACTACATCTGAAATCAGAGTAATAGAGGATCAATAACAGAATCCATATTTGAAACAGCAGGAAAAGATTAATATGAGCTAGTTAAAATAACAAAACAAAAATTCAAGTATATATTTAGAAAAGATAATTGACATATATTTATATAAAAGACAAGAAAAATAATGGCTGAATGAACAAGGTCAAGTGTTTCCTAACCAAATCAAAGGAAGGAAGGGATCGATTGAAAAAAAAATTAAAAACCAAGAAAAAATTTAGGAAATGTAATGAGTTCAAGCTTTGTAGCATTAAGTTTTCCATTAATGGTAGTTGCAGAATCTTTGCTATCTAATCCATTCACTCTGTGCTTCATCGCATGCTACTTGATTGAGGAAATCCATAAATATTCAGATGGTCTTGCTTCCATTTATGAGTTGGGCTGCATTGGAATGAACTGGGAATTTGAACATGATGCAGTTCCCAGATCCTAATGAGCTAGGTTCAGTAACATGGAAGCTCTTGTTTAGCCTCACAACAAAGAAAATCAAGCATGCAAGGGCCTGCCGAAGGAATGTTGCAGTAGGGGAATTTAAGGAATATGAATTACCAGGGTAAAAAGAGATTGAAGTTTACTATTTGGGGGCAATTATAATAGAAGTTTAGAGTGAGGAAGTTCAGTATTTCGAAAATAGGCCATTTTTATGTTTTCTCCTTTATGGAAGGAAAATTTGATGGTTGAACTGGATGCATATAATGCTTTTTTCAATGGCAAATAGAAAAACTCATATAGGCTGAAACACTTGACCAGACAAAGGCTCACCGCATCTAAGATAAATGTGTGGAGTACAAGCTTCCACTAACCTCTTACATTGATTCTCTACTGAAACACTTGACCAGACGAATCATGAAACCTGAAACACAATAGCAAATGAAACAATTTACATAACGATCATCAATCATAAATGTTTCACATATACAGCTCCTAATAAATAGATGATCGAAGAGTTGCAGAGAGACGACATATATGGGGAGGAGAGAAGAGAGGAACGGTATGGGGAACGGTACAACCATACCCTAAAGAGAGATGAGAGAAGAGAGGAACAGTATGGGGAGTTGCAGAGAGACGACACAAAAGGAGTACCTTTTCTCCTTTCTTCCTCGTTCTTCGGTTTTTCACCCAAAACATTCACTGCTTGGCTTGGATTTTTCACCCAAAATCGCTTGGAAACGAAGATGGAGAACACGAAGAAGGGAGAAATAGCATAGAAGAAGAAACCTCTTCTCTCTTCTTCTTAATTCTTTTATTTCCTCTTTTTGGAAACGAAGATGGAGAAACGATTTCCTCTTCTTCGTTCTTCTACAAATATTCTTCGTCGCCTTTCTTCTTCGTTGAGAGAATCGTTAGATTTCGGTTCCCCTTTCTCAATCCAAAATCTGGTTCTCAACAGCTCTGTTTTCCCTCCATTTTTGATGTGTCATACCGTCTGTAAAGAGTTTCAATGAAAATCAATTTTAAAATCTGTATTTATAGTAGAGAGCAGAGAGGAACGGTGTGGGGAATGGTACAACCATACCCTAAAGAGAGAGGAGAGAAGAAAGGAGAGAAGAGAGGAACGGTATGGGGAGTTGCAGAGAGACGACACAAAAGGAGTACCTCTTCTCTTTTCTTCCTCGTTCTTTGTTTTTTCACCCAAAACATTCACTGCTTGGCTTGGATTTTTCACCCAAAATCGCTTGGAAACGAAGATGGAGAACTCGAAGAAGGGAGAAACAGCAAAGAAGAAGAAACTCTTCTCTCTTCTTCTTTGTTCTTCTATTTCCTCTTTTTGGAAACGAAGATGGAGAAACGATTTCCTCTTCTTCGTTCTTCCACAAATCTTCTTCGTCGCCTTTCTTCTTCGTTGAGAGAATCGTTGGTTTTTCGTTCCCTTTTCTCAATCCAAAATCTAGAAAATCTAGAAAATCTGGTTCTCAGCACCTCTTTTTCCCTCCATTTTTGATGAATTAATCACAACCTTCAATTTAAAATAGCAACAGGTGTCCCCAATCGGACGGCCAATTGGCATTTCCAATAGCCGTACCGATTGGAGACGATGTCGACGCTGATAAAGAAGCATCTGATCATTTTGCAGATGCAGCAGTAGAGGTTTAGCAATCTGTTCTGGTGAAACCTGCAGCCAGTAAAAGAAAATCTGAGAAGAGGAAAAGGAAGAAGAGACGAGTTTGGTCTGCGAAAGAACCAAATGGAATAAAAGATAGCAGAAGCCACCCGACCTACTAGATCCTTTACAAATAAGGGAGGCTTTATCCATCTCTGAATGCCCCAATGAGGTGTCTGGGGCTTGTTTACAACCACTCCGGGGGGGGGGGGGGGCAGGAAGGATGTGATCAATGACTCATCTAAAAACCCTAACAAAGAAGGATTTGTTAACGGAGGAGGAGAGGCAACAGCTAAGCCTACGGGTCGTCAGTCCTTTGTGGCAGTGACAGCTGGTGTGCTGGATTTAGCAGGGTTACTAGAACTTGTTTTTGAAGGGGGCATAACTCGTGTAGTTGTGCCACAAGATATTTATGACAAGGAAATATAGAAGTATTCCCTTGCCTTGATTGGGAGATTGTTCTCCAAGGGCATGAAGTACCAGGATATTTGGAAGACCTTGTCAGATAATGGGGAGGAATCAAATTCGAGATGACAGCCATGGGGAAAGGTTTTTTAACCTTTAGGTTTTATTCTGCAGTGGATCTGACATCGGTTTGGAGAAGGGGCAATGTGAAAGTCAATGGTCAAAATGGGAGGCTGCAACATTGGAAGCCAGAGTTTGATGTTGATAAGCCTAGACCAGCATTCCGAAGACAATGGGTGTGGTTTCCGACACTAGGTTTGGAATGCTGGAATGAGGCCATTCTGTTTTTGATTGGTAAAGAATTGGGAAAGCCAGTCATGGTGGATCAAAACACAAAAAACAGAGTTCTATGACAATATGCGAGGCTCTGTGTGGAGAAGGAGATTGATGGTCCTAGGCCAAAAGAATTGATGGTGCAAAGGACATATGGTGGGATTCAAGGTTTTTTTTAAGCAAGTAGTGGAGTATGAGATTGCTCCTAAGAGATGTGGCTTCTGCTCTAAATTTGGGCACATGTCTGATCAGTGTGCATTGCATGCAACGGCTAATGATGTTGTTCATGAAAACCCTGTGGCAGTTGAGGTTGTTGATTCTGGCAAGGGCATTCAGAAGGATGGGCAGCAGATTAAAGATATTTCTTATGCACAGTTGCATGGCTCTTGGGCTAACATGGCGGATGAAGAGGACGGTAATATAGAAGGTGAATCTTAACCCCAAAAGGTGTTTCAATTTAATACTAATGATGAAGGGGATGTTCTTCAGGTAGTCCAAAAGGAGAAAGGGAGTTTGACTCCTAATGCATCAAAGGAGGATCAACAAGACATGGTAACTAGGGTCTCTCCAGTGTTTGGGGATGTGGGAGACACATCTTCGGGTGTTAATCATTCAAAGGAAACTGGGCATGTTACTGTTAATTTTGATGATATCAGAGCTATGGATGAATCTCTGTGTGAGGATACGGGTGACTTTATAGAAATTGGTAAAAAGGGAACAGGTATGGGGGAGAGGTAAGAAGAATCTGGGCAGCTCAAGTAGGTTGACCAGATTTGAGGCTCTTCGACAGAAGGGTTCTAAATGAAAGTCCTATATTGGAACATAAGGCGAGTCTCGAACCCCAAAGCAAGATGGCGCCTGAAACTGTTGTTAAAAGAGCATAGTCCAGGCATCTTATGTATTGCAGAGCCATTAGTGAATGCCACAAAATTTCCGTCCAAGATTTTTGACAGGTTAGACTATAGTTCCTGCTGTTTAAATAATTACAACAAGCACTCTAATTTGTGGGTGATATGGAGGAGAGGGTTACAATATCCTACTATGATTAGTAGTTCTGATCAACAAATCATAGTTGAGGTAAGGATTGATGGTACTTCATGTCGTTTGACATTTGTACATGCCAAACATCTAATGAAAACAAGGAGAGATTTGTGGATGGATCTGGTTAGTCAAGGTAATCCCAACTTGCCATGGGTTATTTCAGGAGATTTTAATTGTTGCAGGTATGCCAATGAAAAATCAGGGCCAGGTAAATTCAATCTATCTTCTGCAGATGAATTTAAAGCGTTTATAAGTTGCTTCCCATTATTTGAAATACCATCCTCAGGGTTAAAATTCACCTGGACTAATAACCGAGTAGTTCGTCATGTTAAAGTTGTGCTTGATTGTAGCTTTGGCAATGGAAAATGGAAGGAGGAATTTGGAAATGCCAGCCAGAGAGTCTTGCCTCTTATGTGTTCTGATCATACTCCAATTTTAATTTCTTGCCCTATGATTGTAAAGCCTAAAAATATTCCCTACAGAATCCAAAGGTTCTGGATAGATCACCCAAGCTTTATGGATGTTGTTGCTGATTGTTGGAAGGAATCTATTTCTGGGGCACCTTTCTTTGTCCTTATGTCTAAACTTAGGTCTCTTAAGAGCAGGTTAAAAGTTTAGCCTCGAGCAACTTTTTCCCATGTTGATGAAGCTATTCATAAGGCTAGGATTGATTTGGAAGATGTGCAAGAAGTCATTCAAATTGTTGGTCTCTTTGAAGTCTGAAAACTAGAGGAGGCGGTAGCCAGTAAACGTTTTGATGATGCATGTGCTGTTCATGAGGCTCTTTGGGCAGAAAAAGCAAGAGTCAAGTGGCTAGCTATAGGAGACTGAAACTCTAACTACTTCCATGCATGTGCCAAAGGTAGATTACAGAAAAATACTATTAAGGTAATGCAAAAAGAGGATGGTTTGGTTTTGGAGGATCAGGAAGAGACCAAGAACTACATTAAGTAGTATTATGAGAAGTTCCATTTATCATTTGGCTCAGTTTACGATGTTAATTGTTTGAAAGTGATTCCATCTTTGGTAACTGGACAAGAAAATAAAGCTTTAGATGCAATCCCATCTGATGGTGAAATCAAAGAAGCTGTTTTAGCAATGAACAAAAATAGTGCCCCAGGTCCAGATGGCTTCCCTGGTAATTTTTATTGTGTCTATTGAAATATTATTGGCTATGATGTATGCCAAGCTGTAAAATATTTTTTCATTACAAATAGATTTCCTAATGGTGTGAACAATAATTTTATTTCCCTAATTCCAAAAAGGAAGGAAGCCATGGAGTTATCTAAGTATAGACCCATCTCTTTTGGGAATTTTGTGTATAAAATTATGCCCAAGACTCTAGCATCTAGACTGGGGAATTTTGTAAGGAACATTATTTCAGAGGAGCAAGGAGGGTTTGTTAAAGGAAGGGTTATTCATAGCAATGTCGGAATGGCTTCTGAACTCGCATAGAAAGTCCAATCAAGGTAGTATGGCATTGAAATTAGATATTCAAAAAGCCTTTGATTCCATAGAATGGAATTTTATTTATGCAGTTCTGAGAAAATTTGGTTTCACAGAAATTTTTATTGCAAGGGTGACTGCTATGCTTCAATCTTGCAGAATGAATGTAATGATAAATGGAGGGCCAGTTGGTTATTTCAATGCTGAAAGGGGGTTACGTCAAGGAGACCCTCTTTCTCTACTTCTCTTTGTAATTGCAGGAGAAATTCTGAGTCAAGGAATTAAATTCATGTCTCATCATGGATGCATTTCATCAATTTTCAAAGGTAAAGGTGTGGTGGCTCTGACGCATCTTTTATTCGCTGATGATATTTTTGTATTTATGAAGGCAAAGGAAAGTTCAAGTGTGTAATTCATTAACATGCTGGAAGCCTATCACAGTTTCAGTGGGCAGTGCATTAGCACATCCAATAGTAAGATTTTTTTCTCTGATATGGTGAATTGAAGTAATAAGTAGAGGTTGTTAAATATCGTCAAGTTTAATGAAGGGTACTTCCCTACAAAATACTTGGTGGTTGAGTTATTTAAAGGAAGAAGGAAAAAGGATTTTTTTATCCTATTCTTGACAGGTTCAGGAAAAATTTTTCTACTTGGAAAGGAAGATTGTTGTCTTATGCAGGACGTGTGGAATTAGTTCAATCAGTTTTATGTAGGTAGCTCTTTCCTGCACACTTTTTCAGTTCATAAGTGGCCCCATACTATTATTAAAATGGCTGAGGAATGATGAGAAATTTCATTTGGTCAGGTAATCCGATGAAACGAAAGCTAGTAGTGGTCAAATGGGATGTGGTATGTCACCCTAAACAGGAAGGAGGTCTGGGGATTAGGTGACTGAAGGATATTAATGAAGCTTTGCTTGTGAAAATGGTTTGGAAAATACAGAAGGATAAGTCACTATACAGTGACTTCATGAGAAGATATTATTTGGGGAGATCAGAAGAAATGCATCACCCATTAGCAGAATCCCTAGTGTGGAGAAGTATAAAGAAATTATGGGATTGGACTACAAAACATTCAAGATGGATAGTGGGAGATGGAGCCAATATTGATATATGAAGAGACATATGACTTGGGGACTACTCTCTTCAGGATGAGCTTAATATCAATACTAAGTCTCTATTTCATACTGATTGCCATCTAAAACGCTTCACCAAAAATGGTGAATGGTGTTGGCATGATGTGGAATCTCAAAGGTTGAATTAGTACTTCCAAGTGGCATCTCAAATACCACTTGGAATAGGAATCTCAGATGAGCTGGTATGGAGTGGAGAAACAAGTGGGAAGTTTACTATCCGATTAGCTTGGAATTTGAGAAGAACAGTAAATGAGAAGGTGTCATGGTCATAAAAAATTTGGGATAATCTTATTCCAAGAGATGCATTTTTTGCTTGGCTTTGGAGACATGGTAAGTTACCATTAGATGACGTGCTAAAGTCAAGAGCCATTTATATTACTTTATGTTGTTTTTTATGTCATGCAGCAGAGGAAACCTATGAACATGTTTTCTATGGATGCACAATTACAAAAGCATTATGGAAGGAAATTGTGGCATGGTTTGGAGTCACTTGGCCAGATTAAGAAACGTTAGAGGATTTTCTACAATGGTGGAGGAGAAAGTGTAGGGTGGTTCCTCTAAAACATGTTTGGAAATGTTTGTTTTACATGGTGTTGGTGGTAATTTGGCAAGTAAGAAATCATGCATGCTTTTATAACTATGTTATTTAACTGCAAAGAATTCGCCACAGTGTTATTTACAAGTGCAGAGATCTCTCTCTTATGAAAACATGCAAAATATGCAACATGACAGACCTTAATATAGCTAGACTGTTGCAACTATCTATTATTGGTTGTAAACGAAGGAAGGTAACTGAATTATATGGCAAACACCTAAGGAATCTTCGTACAAAGTCAATGTTGATGGATGTAGTTTGGGAAATCTTGGACACACTGGATATGGTGGTGTCATTAGGAACTCCCAAGGTAAAATTTTGCTGGCTTTTTGTAATTACGTTGGAGTAGCAACCAATTATTTTGCCAAGGTGCATGGAGAAATCCAAAGAGTATTAGTTGTGGTGAAAAATGGATATCACAACATCTGGTTGGAAAGTGACTCAAGCTTAGTAGTCTGCCTACTAAACTCTTCCAACGTTCCATGGATAGCTAAGCAGAAGTGGCAAGCCATTATGAGTCTATGTAATGTACAAGTGAGAATATCTCATTATTTTAGGGAAGCCAATATGGTAGTTGATAAGCTAGCAAAGCAAGCGGTGCATGATAGAAATTGAAAGCAATGGGATAGTTGTCTTGACGTGGTTGTGTGGGATGCATCACATAGGCCTAGATATAGATTTTACTAGCATTTTTTATTTTGAAGTTTAATTGTGGTCAATATTGGATCCTACTGATGGCAATGCCGACGGTGGGATAGCCAGTATTAGACTAATTATTACTATATTTCTTTTTTTTTATAATACAATATGCTGACCTTTAGCAAAAAAAAAAAAAAACTCTAAAGATGTTATATATATATATATATATAATGAGAAATTAACACATACCACCCCTGTACTTTAACTTGATTATGGATACCTTAATAAGTTGTTGAACCAAATGAATACCACCACCCTTTAACTTTCACCACATTTATGAACCAGTCTAGCCTTATGGTTTAACCTATTTATTTTCTTGAATATGGCCAAAATACCCTTTAGTGTGAGTTAAAAAGACTAAAATACCCTTCATCACTTTGCCTCATTACATTGCCTTTCTTTAGTCCCTCATCTATCCCTCATTTGATTTTTGCTCCCTATTGAAACAGAGAAGACCGAAAGATAAGACGAAATCTCATTGCTCCCGACTAAAAGAGAAGACAAAGAAAAAAAGCAAAAGACGACTGAAAGACCCCTTAAGTTATTTTTTTTCCTAGCTGAAGCTTGTTTTTCATTCACAGCATAAGTTATGGGTGATCCAATTAGTTTGATTTACATTTATGGAAACTATTCTGAAGAAAAGACTATGGATCCGGAGAGGTATGGATACATTGATATGGTGTATGATGCATACTCCATGTTGTTGAAAGATATACCAGATGGAAAGACAGTGAACTTCTTAGTTAAGGTTTTTCTATTAGATGGTGTTAAAGAACTTGTTTTAGGATCTGACATTAATGTATTGCATACGTTTTGTGAGTACGAGAATGAGGATCAACCTATATAATGCTTTGTATTTGGAGTTAAAGTCAATAAGGAATTTTCTATTGGTTATACAGTTAATGGGTACCACAAGTCACTCATGCAGAGGTCAAATCAAACCTTGGTTGAGAAGAGCCCCTTAAACAATAAGAAGACTGTTTCTAAGAAGACTCTTTGTAAGAAGACTGTATCTACTCTGATTGTGAATTAATTTGCTATTACTGGGGTGAGTAACAATATTGGGGACATTAGTAATTCTTCGGTGACCATTCTTGGATGTGGCAGAGATTATGTGCAAAGGAAAAGGGAACTTACACTTGGTGCTTCCTCTAGTATGGCATATACACATTTAGTCAATCTGAGTAGTGATGAAGATTGTGACAGTGATGATCATTCTGTTGATGAGGAAGTAGGGGATGAGGAAGTAGGAAATGAGGCAATGGGAGATGAGGCAGTAAGAGATGAGGCAATAGAAGATGAGGAAATGGGCGATGATGATTCTGTAAATTCTGAATGGGGTAAATATGGTATTGAAGTAGGAGATGATAATAGCATTGATAGTGAGAAAGATTTAAAGGGTGATGAAAATATAGGTGTGGTAGTTGACAGTGATGGAAAATTATTAGATTGCAAGTCCGATTACTCCCCAGATGAAATTGAATGTTTCGTAACATAGATCAAATTGACAAAGGTAAGATGAGGGTTGGTTTAAACTTTGAAAATGTACATGCTTTCCGTGCTGCTCTTAAAGACTGTGATTGAAGAAGGTATTGATATTTTAAGTGCAAAAAATAAAAAAACAAGAGTAATTGCAGTTTGTGTTGAAGAGGGATGTACTTGGAGAATACTTGCTTCCACAACCGGTGATGGAACAACTTTCATGGTGAAGACCTTCAGTTCTGAGCATTCATGTGGTAAGGTTGCTAAAAATAGTTATGCTACATCAAGTTGGATTACCAAAAAATTTGCAGATAGAGTTAAGGCCGATCCTAACTTGAAAAATGAGAGCATGAAAGCAGCTCTAATTACAAGGTATAGGATTGTTCTACATGACAATCAACTATATAGGGCACGCTTGATTACCAAACAGAAAAATGAAGGATCATTTGAGCAATCTTATTCTCTATTGCCTAGTTATGGTAAGTTGTTAATGGAGCATTACCCCAATACAATCTTCAAACTGAAGTACTATGAGAGGATAGATATGAGTGATCCCCCTATTTTTAAAAGGGTATTTGTATGTCTGAAAGCATGTCAGACTAGATTTCTGAAAGGATGCAAACCATTGATTGGTGTTGATGGCTGTCATTTGAAATCCATTTTCAGAGGAGTGTTGTTATCAGCTATTGTAGTGGATGGGAACAATGGGTTGTTTCCATTAGCATATTCAATGGTGGAATGTGAGAATAAGGATAGTAGGATATGGTTTCTTGAATGCTTAAAGCTTGAAATTTCACAAGCCCATGGTAATGGTCCTCTGACATTTATGTCAGATAAGCAGAAGGTACGTTACACTCAACCACAAGTCTATTATAGTTTCATTATTTTTTTTGGGCAAGATTATTTTTAATCAATTTGCTCCTTTCCCTTTCTGTTTTATAGGGTCTCTCAGATGCTCTTGGGAATATTTTCCCACAAGCAAGCCAAAGACATTGTTGTAGGCATCTCTACAACAACTTCAAAAACAAATTTCCTGGTGTTATATTAAGGAGATAATTTTGCGTAGCCTGTAAGTCTACAAATCTGCTTGACTTCCAAACTGCAATGGAAAAAATGAGGGCTCATAACAACGAGGCATACCAGTGGTTGAAAAGATTAGATAAATCTCTATGGGCTAGACATGCATCTGATTACAGATGAAAGATTGATCACATTACAAACAACATGTTTGAGTCTTTCAACCAATGGATTGGTCCCATTAGAAGCAAGACCATCCTTACATTGTTGGACCATATTCGGATCAAGCTGATTAGTAGATTAATGCAAAGATATGAAACAGGTTGTAGCTCCATGGGAAAATTCACACCCAAGATCAAAACTAAGCTGGATTTGACAAAGAATAGTTTTAAAAGTTGTAGAACTATTCAGTGTGGGGTGAATGAGAGGAGCAGATATACTATCAAGTTGGATGCTATGTCTTGTGGGTGTAGGTATTGGGAAAGTTCTGGCCTGCCATGCAAGCATGCAATAGCTACCATGCTATTGACAAGGAGAAACATTAAAGACTATTGCAATGAATACTACACCACTACAGATTTATGCAAACATATGGAGAATTAATCCACTCACTACTAGATCTGGCAATATTGAAAGTAGAGGAAGTGATGATGTTGTAAAAGCTCCACCATTGAGAAGGTTATCTGGGAGACCCCATAAAAACAGAAGAAGAGAAACTAGGGAAGTAGTAGCTTCTGATTATAGGAGGAGATCAGGAACTATTAGATGTGTGAACTGCAAAGAAATAGGCCATAATTGAAGAACTTGTCAAAGGGCACAGGTTAGAGGGAAAAAAAAAAGAGGAAACAGGGCCAAGGAGTCAAGGTATTATTACTATCTTTACTGTTTGGTGCAAAATTGTCTTCTTATTAGTTACCTTCATTTTTTTTTGTTTTATGTAGAGAAAAAGAATGGCTAACAAAGTGGATGACATCTCCCGTTCTCCCATGCAAACAAAATCTCAAAAATCTACTACCCCAACTACTAGCAACATTTAAGCCAGACTGAAGGAGAAAAAAGCAGAAAAGGCAGAATAGAATAGGAAAAGAGCTAGAACTAATATGGAAGAATTGGATGAGCTAGAACTAATGATGGAAGAATTGGATGATTACCCTTGGATGACTGTAAAAGTGACATTTGGATGAATTTTTATGGTTTCGGATTATGTTTATGGATGACTGTATTGGTTATGTTTATGGATGACTGTAAAACTATACTTGGATGAATGTTTAGTTTTGGTTTGGTTGGATGATTGTAAAACTATTCTTGAATGACTGTAAAACTACTTTGGATGAATGTTTATGCCTTGGTTATGTTTTTAGGATTACTGTACCTGTAACAGATACTCTATGTTTCAGATTGCCTTTTTTCTATAACAGATACAGATTGCATACGTAATCTTATTACTGTTATTGATACTTTATTGTTTGTAACATAAAATGTTTGTATTCTATATTCTTAAGTGTTACTTTCTAAAATGTGAGTTGAAATTCAGATTAAACAAGTAAGAAATTTTGCATAAGTGTCTATTTTCTTAACAGGTTGTATATGTAATCTTAACAAAAAATGTTGTGAGGATATATGCTTAAGTGTCTATTTTCTTCATCAGCTTATCTACTGACAATTTAGGTTGTGTTCGATTGACCTCAGAGATAGATGGGGTGACCTAGTTGGAGAGTAGAACTGGCTCCCACTGGGCGACAATCTTCCTAAAGTTGGAACCTAAGAAACCTAAATGTAAGTGAGACCTTGTGGCATTCTCCCTGAATTTTGTCCCACTTGTTTCTTGTTGTGAGGACTTGTGGTTCAGATAAGATTATACCAAAGAAACCTAAATGTAAGTGACTCAATCACCTAAGTTGGAACAATCACTTTTTTTCACAAATTTTAAACAAGATTGGCTTTTTAGTTAATAGAAAAGATATATTACATTCATATTACTATGTACAAAAAAAATTGCTTAACCAAACAAGTTGGGCAATTAAACTTTTACAAAGACTACGATAAACACTACAATATAGAAAGCAGATGTTAACTGGCACATTGTCTTCAAATCTACAACCAACTTCTCCAAGTTCTCCAATTTCTTCATAATTGTCTTCAGAGAATGGCTATCATTCTTCAAACTTTGCAATTCATTGCCATTGTCCACCATGAGTCATTCATTTCTCACTTCTTCTTCCATAGGAGAACACCAATAGAAAAACTTGCAATGCTTGTTCAGACAACAATAGTAAAGCATATTCTTATTTTGTTCGGACTCTGAAATCTTTACTGCTGCTCTTAGGCCACATATACAATTGATGTTTTGAAACCTAAATGGCCTGGGTTGATGGAGTTAGAACTCAATGAAGCCATCTATCTTACCTACTAATGAAAGGAAACAAGTCAATTAGGATAAAATTCAAGCAATAACAACCCTTACCCTAGATTGCAAAATCAAGATAAAATTCAGAGAAATAAGTAATCAGAACACTAAGTCTGCACATGATTAACCATCAATAAAAAGAAACCCTAACTCTGTAAACACAACATTACAATAAAAGGACCTCTCTACTAAACTTCATACTAGCACAACATTAGACAAAGCTTAATCTATAAGAAGCATATCAATTTAAGGCATCAAATTCCCAATTATCAAATACAGTAATACAACTATGCGAGCCATAAACAATGAGGACTACAACAGATGTGATAATGAGTGATCAAGTTTAACGCTACATGCTACAAAGATATAGAGTATCATCAGCAAAAACAGCAGGGAGGGTGGTCTACACAATCAATTCCTTGAGTTTCCCCAATCACTAAGACTATCAAAATGGAACCATGTTTGGATTTTGGTTGGGTCATTTTTCTCACAGATCGACGAAGCAGGGATGAAGAAGTAGGGATAAAGGAATAACAAAATGAAAGCAGGGATGAAGGCTTTTACTTTGGATATTCTTCTCCGCAATTGACAAAGTAGGGATGAAGAAGGATGAAGAAGAACATAAACAAAATAGAGAACGCTGGCAATAAACCATAGTTTCACCACCTAGGACCTTCGATTAAGCAGGGAAGAAGAAGAATAAAAAGAAAAAGGGACGTTATCAGTGGAAACCTACCTTTGCTCTGCTGCGATGGATTTGTTCCTCCTACGACTCCAAAGAGAAAACATGCTTCAGAGATGAGTCTTTCCCTTCTTAATAACAAACTACCCAGGTTATTTTGGTCTTTTGGAATAAATTGTAATAGTGTTAGAGAGGGTAAAATTGTATATTTACCCTTTTTGTTTAAGAATGGTTGAACCAGGGGGTAACTCGTCTGGTTTAGCGTATCTGGAATCGGGTTAAAGTATAGGGGTGGTATGTGTCAATTTCCCAAGTATAGTTGGATCAATGTCTAGTGACCCGTACCCATGAGAAGAAAATTCTAGTGAACTACGGTTACGGTTCTCAACCAATTTATTAGAGTAACATTTATTCTAATAATTCTCAAATACAATTACATAATAAAATCTCTCAACACTTCCTGTTCAATTACTGTAAAGCCGATTCATCTTCTCAACATGTGAGAATTGATGAACCTTGGTTGACACTGAGAGGGGGATGAGTCAGTGTATTAATTCCCTTGTAAAATTTCTTTATTGCTGCCCAGAGTTGATGAAGAATCACACAGTCAATACACATAAACGTATACAAATCTACCTCGCTACAACTCAATGGCCAGGTCTACCAGATTTGCGCACCTATCCTGTAATTCATTCCACGTACTTCACAATGCAAAAAAAGTAAAACAGACTACAACATAGGGATATTATGTGGTTTACCACCACAGTGTATAATGGCTAGTCCACAAAGTAATCTCCAATGAGCATCGTATATACTCTACTTTTAGTCTTTTACAAGACAAGAGTAATTACCCTGTGTTTCCTAGCATAAAACTAAGAGGGCATAAGAATGCCAAGATTCAGGCTATAACTACCAATGTCCAACACCCACTGAACATAATACAAAGGTGTAGAATTGGACTTATAACAATGTTCGACAATGTTTCCCCCACTAGTTAGGCACTCAACAATTTCAACCTAAACTATCATACATTATGTCGAAAGCAATTGACAAGTGAAGTTGAGAAAATCTCACAATAGATGCGTCCTGAGATAATCTCACAAAGCAATTAATTTAATGTAACCTCCCATAATCATCAATGCTGCGAGAACTCAGTTCTTCAAGCAAACCCTAACTCTTCGGCAATTTACCAAGCACTTGGTGTGTGATTTTTCTCACTAGCCTCTTCCACAAGACCTTTTCTCCCTATCTTTTGAGCTCATTCTTACACACAACTTACAAACATTACATCTTCATCACTTATCAAGCCTCAAACACCATTAAGGACCTTTTACAAACACTTGGTGTGTGATTTTCACTTACAAGGACTCCCTCAAGACCTTCCAAGCCCCCATATTTTGTTTCTTTATGCATACAACCTAATGGACCTTCAAAAACCTTATAATGAGTTCAGAATGCCCTAATTAATCAGGACCATTGATTTGGAATGGAGCAAAGTCAATCTGATGGCTTAAATTCAAGAACACATGCTTTTGGTGACATGTGGCATGTCACCCATGGTCGGCTGCCATATGGGCCATTGGATTACCCTTCAAATGGCGGGTGAGATTCTGACCATAGGATCTTTGACGTGA